>JAQGBW010003745.1:0-15467 GCA_034698625.1 Julus scanicus | reverse complement strand
GTGTAGGGTGTTGACGCACGTTTCAAGGCAACGTAAGACCGAAACGCAGGAAAAACGCGAATGTGTGAAGGAGCCTTGATTCGGCGCAAAGGTCGTTGCGCCAATTAAGCTGGCGTCATCAACAAATTTGGAAAGATGACAAAAGGAAACAAATGCTAACACAGCTGGTGTGTCCCGTTGCCAGGGTGTCTTAGGGTCCCCCGTCATGTCTCGCTCATCTTTGGCGCCATGACGACAGTGTCTGCATTATCCCAGTAAAGACACCCATTGCCAGTTGATGAAAAATGCTCATGTTTTTTGTGGTCGTCCTTCTAGGCTTCCGTGTATGAATACAAATTCGTGACGTCCCTGTTTTTCACCTGTCAGCAAGGAAGATGCAAATCTGTATTTTTCGTAACTAATGCTGATGCACTTGGAGCATTAATGGGTTAGATATGTGAAGCAAAAAGGCCAATAAAGTTGTGGATGGCAAAGGCACTTAACGCCGGTAGATTCCTCGAAGGATCATATTTGTCGAGTAGTATCTTGGCAGCAAATATCAAAAACACATTTTTAAAAAAATATTTTTCCAGTAATTTAGTAATTTTAAAAAATGGCTACGATGATTTGCTCATCTTGTTCCAGAAGCTATCATGCAATGTATTTCTAGCTTAAAAATCGTGCCTAAATTCTGTTTTCAGCGTTTACATAAGCATCATGATTATGCATTTTTTTGCTAATAATGTATTTGCACTATAATTAGTTGGACTTTTTAAAAGAAAGTTTATAAAGCACCGTTAAACCGCTGAATTTATTCTATCGTTATCCCATAATCCACCTATGGGATGACCCATATTGCCTTTTAATGGCTTAACCCTCGGCGTTAACTAAGCCTGTGTATGTCAAGTGTCATCGCTCAGTACAGCGGAACTGCTAAATTGATGATCCTTTAATGAATTGACCTATCAACCGACGAGAAGATTAATTTGTGCATTGCGTTTCCCCCCCTCTCTTTAACACGCTTAATCTAACGTTTACCTGAAGGCTATAGAAATAATGGCGAAAGCAACGAGGAAGATAACACACCCTGTATACATAGATTCTGTTCATCCAAAACAGCATTAGCGAGATTAATTTTAATGGGCAGATTGTTAATTGACGATATAAGGTCGTCCATAAAGGGAGTTGACTAGTCAACTAAGGTACATTTTAAGTAGCTGACGTCTGGTTATGAAATAGGTACTCATGGGGAACCCTAACTTGTGTTGACAGTTGACATGTTTCTGTCAAATATTCATGTAAAAACATTGAAGTAACATTTTGGAACACAAAGATGTAAAACGTTATTGGAACTACATTTATTAACATGTTGGGAGTAAAATTATGTTCAGAAATAGTTTCAAACACTAGTTTTACATGTTGAATGTGTCAACACTCGTTAAGGATTGCACTTTAAAACAAGGCGTCCTCTAAATGGAAATTTGTAAAATAAGTTCAATTTTTGAGATTTTATGTTTAAAATTGAGTTGTCCTGTGTCCGTAGGCTTCTGCATTCGTATTTTACTAAATAAAACTTTTTCAAAAGTTAGATTAAAATCTGTACTCGTTTTTAGACCTCTGGCGAGCGCTTTTTTTTATCCCTCGCTTAAATTTCGCTCCACAACCGGTTTGCCAAAAGCATGCCAATAAAAATGGTGGGTTGCAATGCCGTTGCCATGGTTTTGGGACAACGATCCTATCCTACCTGTTGTCTGGACGTCCCAATAATAATCGGCCGCGAGATCAATACGGGGGTCGTCCATAAGATCCGAGCTTGGGTTGGAGACAACATTTTCGAATTTCCCCTGCCCTTGACTGACGATAATGTGGGGCCCTGCGGAATTTTAAGAGTGAACACATAAGACTGTATTGCTTAAAACCTCACTGGCTCCACCTGTGCTCAAAAATACATCCGAACGATTCACGTGACGGCCATCTTTGTGATCCAAATCCAAGTTTTAAAAAAACAAACACAAAGTTAACAAAGCCTTCGTTAGGGATTCGAAGAACTTTTGTATTTGCATTCGTACTGTTCTGAGCAATAATTTTCAAATTTGAGATGGACCAGTAGAGTAAGACGAAGAACAAAGGGAAGAGCATGCAGAAACCGGTGAATGAACCGCATGCGTGGTTGATTCACAAAAATGGCGGACTCCGCCTTGTCCATAAAATAAACGCGCGACGAACTGACCATGGGTAAAAACTGCACGTTTTTATTTACGCCATGTCTGGACAACCCTTGCTGGAAATCTTGTAGAAGCCAGAAAGCTCGATGACGTCATCGGTATTCCGTCCACAAGTGGGCTGTGGTCATCAACGCTCTCACCATATTCAAAAGGGCAGTGACCCAAATGCATCTGGATGGCTTATTTATTGAAATGCCACTTTTGCGGCAATGGAACGTGGCCGCTTAACCCTTTAATTCACTCGTGTAATAATACAAATAATAATACACCCAGTGCGTTGTGGCATTCCTGTCTTATTATGACTGCATTTTCCAAGACGGATTGTTCTCAATATGGACAATATATCAAAATAGGATAAGGACCTTAATATTGTAATATTTCACATGTTTGATATTACCAAATTTGTATGGTTTAAAAATGTTACAAAAACAACTTGGTTAAATAGTGTAAGCTGGTTTAACATGTTTATCAAATTCTGGAGATGACCAAAATTGTAAACGGGTTGCTTTCTTAAGGCTGGATGACGAAGAAAAATCTGAAGAGATTCTCGATGGCGATCCAATTCCAACTTTGGGCAAAGAAGAGCAAAGCAACCACACACAAAAAAATGGGGTTCAAGGAGTTAGTTATCCCCGCGGTGTCATTCAAGTTCCTTCACCCATTCTTTCCCATAATGCCACAGCAGAGGTACCACACCGAATGGTAACCCACCCCTCCCCCATCCCCCGAAGCCACTTTACTGGCCCATCAGTGAAATACAGAAAAAGTGGAATGAAGGGAGGAGGGGTGGGGTCAAGGAACCGCCAAGGTGGATCATTATCACTCTGCCGAAAAAAAAAAGCATCTTGCTAATTTAGTGCATTTTGATGTTACAACCAAACTTGGCTAAAAACGATGGACGAAATACCTGGAATCTATATACATGGAAATATGATCGTCAACCCTATGGCGCTAATGTTTTCCACATTTATGCTATTTGCAGCGCCATCTGTGGTCGGGGTTTCTGTACACATTTCTTGTACTTTTTCTTACTTAATTATTGGTGGACATCCTTGATGATCGTTCGATCACAGCTAATAAGTTACCATGCAATTAACTGTGTGGAGCTTTGCGTTGTGGGTAGTGTTTTTCCACCAATGAGATACCTGTTTCGTGTAATCACATGCAAAGCTAATTGCTGGGTGGCATGGTGATGACATCGTTTAGAGACATGTTTTGGTCATTTCGTTTGACTCATATGATGGGGGTCAATACGTGAGGCGTTGACATTTTCCAAACACTTTGTCCATCGAATGATTCCCAATTTAATTTGTTAAGTTTAAGGATGACTGATGTATATGTTCATGGCTTTTCATCATCGAAATAGATTATTTTTGTTCCTTGATTTTTAAGATAATAATACTTTATTACTGGCAACTCACGATTTATATAGTGTGTATTTCAAATAATTGGTTGTGGTTTTTTTTAGGTTTTTTTTTCACTATCGGGCAATAATCTTTAAATTTTTTTGCTGATGACCACGAAGTGTTTAATAGGTCATTAATTCTGCACGGACACCTATCTGCTGACTAATTCGATTTTATATTAGTTAATTAGCGCTAGATTTTATTGCCTTTGGGGAAGAAGGACAGATTGGGCTGCTAATGAAAACACCTGTTAGTAGATGATTAGAATTAATAATTATTTATATTATTTTTTCTTTCTTTTTTTATTAAACGTTCGCATTATTGAATACTGCTCTCTTTGCTTATCTGAATCGAGAATAGCTTATTGGCTAATTACTTCACTCGGAGTGGCACGACTATCATATATAGTCCGATAAAGGAATGTATAATTGAGCATATATATTCGGCAATATAGATTTCTTGTCTTTTATCGGAAAATGTCGAATAAATTTGGCCCTGAATCTTGCTATAGTTTTTAGAATATTTGTAGATTCTAAAATTTGGACAAACCTTGAATTCGGACGAAAATGACTATTAAAATAACATACTGATAAAGTCATATGATTAATTGCTTTAAAAACATCTGTTTTAACGTAATTATGAGTATATTACTTTGGGTTTCTTCAGACCTGGAAAACCTGGAATTTTCAGGGAAAAATAATTTGTTTGGAAAAAACGAATTATTGGATGCAAATATTAGCATTAATCTCCTTTTTAATCTAAATTGTTTTCCCTTTTTATGAAACTTTTTTTTCTTTCTGTTAATATAGCTTAAGGTTTAAAAGGTTGAAAACTTGCAAAGTCAGGAAAGTTTAAATTTTATTTCTGGGCTAACTCTGAACTCTAGTGCTAAAGTTTTAAAATTTACTGTATTCATCTTTGTTCTTAAAATGATGTTACATAATTTATGTAATGATTTTCTACAAAATTAAGTGCAATTGTGGTAACAGTAAAATGCAATGCCGATTGGGGAAATATTAGTACATTTTTATGTCTAATCTTCGGTCCTCATAATCACGGATAATCGAGATTCCACTTTACTTGCATTAAACAATCTGAAATAGTTTTCTGGGGATCCTAATCAGAAATGAATAATAAGGTGGAAAACCTTGGGTTCGTTGTTGGTTTTATTTGTAATAATAAGGCGTGGATATATGACTTTTCCCCCTAAGACGGGTGCACGAACACCTTTTTTTCTGCTATTGTTAGGGGCCAAGAAAAGGGGGTTGGTTGATCGGTCAACTGCATTCGCAAAAGTATATGATACGAAATGCTGTTGAAAGTGAAATAAAAACTGGAATGCTTATTATTCTATGATTACTAACATCAGACGGATATTAATTATGGATTTGGATAATTGCACCGTCCTGCCCCCTTCTGCACCCATGCACTTATCCTTAACCCTTTTTCTTAGCACCACCCTACCATTTTTTGTTCCTCCTTAATGTCCTTTGGGGATGAAAAATGCGTGACATGTTCCCGGTATTTATTAGATGGCTAAATATAGGTTTTGCTGTTTTACCTGTGTCCAAAGGCCGAATTTTCAAAATTTGACTTGCGTGTCCGCAACTTTGCATTTGCACAACATGGCGTTAGAAAAGCTCTAAAAGAGAACTTTTTGAATTTCAAATGCTAGTTTTTGGAAATAGTTTTAAAAATCTGCTTCATAAAGTTTGGTGCAATTCGTGCATTTGACTGGTTAAGGTAGCGAGTTGTTAGCTGTAGTCACGTAATTTCAACTTAGTTGATATCGATTTCGTGACCACAGCTAATGATTTTTTTGGAAGTTTGTGATCAGTTTAGTTTTGTGAATTGTCAGATGAGAGATCATGTTTCTAACACATGCTAAACAGTCTGAAACTTTGATGTGAAGAATGCCATTTAAAACCTAATTCCATACTTGAGTTAATTCTAAATTGCAGAATAACGTAACACTTAATCCGCCAAGACTTAAGTGTGCGTTCGATGCACTTTCTGTAATCTAAGTTAATTTGTCTTTTATTTCTCCTACTCTTTGACTTAATTGAGTGTACTTGAACGATATCAAAAATTCAATGGCAAATTAAGTTTTAAACGGCCTTTGCTGCTTCGTCATCCTTTACCAATAAAACTGATTTATGTTTCCGATTTAAGCACCTTTTCCTCTAGTTTTTGTAAAAAAAAATATTTATTCTGTCTAATTCCATGTTGTTCATAACTCAGCTTGCTTTCCCCGAATGCAGTATGGCTATTTTTTTTCAAGAGTTCGCTGTTGACCTTCACCTGGTTATGGGTTATATTTACCTAGTATTCGATGTTTAGAATATCCGCCAATTTCATGGAATCCTGGTTTTCAAGAGAGGGGATTCAGAGTACTATATAACTTCTTGTTGGCATTTTCCATTTTACTAAATACATTACAGAAATCCTCCTTACTATAAACTATCCGAATCGCAAATGGCTAGAAGAAACTGACATGTAAAAACAGCATAGTCATGGAATTTCTATTTTATTGATATAAGAATAATATTATTATATTAAATGAGTTTAGTGTTAACCACATTGGCACGTTCAGTATAAGCTGCAGCTTTTTAATTTGTATTCCCTTACTACATGTCCAATGTGACCGTGTCATTATTACCATGGTCTGTTTGAGCTTATGAAACCTGTCATTATAATTAATTGTTATTTACATTTCAATGGATGTTCAGTCAACTGGGAAAACTGAATTTGTACAAGTTCATGATCATGCAATTCGAAAGGGCCATTTCAATTTACCCATCAGCTCATCATCAATTTCAAACAAAATACTTATTAACTCAAAACTTATGTAGTACAAAACGTCTGTGCAATAGTTAACTTTACTGTAAAAACTGAAGCATGTCCTGTGTTTGAAGCATATTTACTGCGTTTTTAGTACTTAAAAGTGCGTGTCAGATTCAATACCTGTCAGCAAATTTGGAACTAGTTTTAATGTGCATCCTGTGTGTCAGATGACTTTATTTTAGAGTTGTTATATAACATGTTATCGTCAGTTTCATAAAGTACAGGTAATCACCGTTATAAGTTTAAGGAATATTACCTCCTTCAAATGGCTGGCTGGACAGTTTTAAACGGCTGGAATGCCATGTTGTTTCTATGACATTCCAGCCACCGAAGTGAAGGTGGAGTAAATTTCGCTTCGATCTTTACTAACGAAGGATCATTTATACAGTTTCGTTAAGTCTAACAATGGAAAAAAAACGAACGTCATGGTGCCGGACGTGTGTAAATGCGTCAACAGAATTCTATGAAAAGATAGTACGCGGGAAAGGGTTCTTCTCTTCATTGACGGAACTGACGTGTTTAATTTGGAACATAGTTTTAAATTCGAATGGTATTCTAGGTTAAGTTTAGCTGGCGAAATGTATATTAGTATATAGTAGGGATTTCGCACGCTTTGAGGTGGGCCTGTTTTCCTCCCCGCCAGTTGCGGTTAGCCGGTATATTTTTAATTTGGATTCGGTGGTTCATTCATTTAATTTGTCCTGGTTCGAGGTGAAAGTTTCACCTTGCCCCGAGCCACCCATCCACATTAGATTTCAAAGTCACCTTTAGTTACCTTTTTTTCTGTTACCAAAAAAACAACGAGAAACGAAGCCGGGTGAGGCATTTTAGCAACGAGGGGGCGCTGGAGGGAAGGAAAAGTACAAAAAAGAACAAGAAATGGGGGAAAATAGGGCGGAGGTGAACGGATGAGCCACCACCTCCTCCTCCTCCTACCTAGCCAGGGGTGGGGGTGAAAATTGCGCCGGGGCAAAGAGACAAAAACGCCGTGTAGGCCTATCGGAGTAATGCGTAATCAAAAAGGGGGAAAACTGGAGGGATGGACGTAAATTAAAACGGCAGGACTTTTAGTCCATTTGCATGGTGAGAACCACAAACTTTGTCTTTATACCGATTTTATTGAAAACTTTGTGTACAAATTATTGTAAGAGAAAGCTTATTCTTCCGGGTGCTTTTTTTGCTTCCTATATGAGTGCAGTCATGGAGAATTTGATGTAATAAACATGGTCAGGGTAAATTTCTGTCAATTAACCTTGCTATTCTGGTGGCATATGTATATTCTGGATTGAGCATGTAACATGGTGGTGCTATGTTCATGTGCGGCTATGGTCTTTATCCACCATTGTTGCTCATGGGAATTTTGGGTTAAACAACACCGCCATGTTGAAAATCCAAGTCCAGGGAGTGCTGAACCGGTGATTGTTTTGGTCTTAACTTGGGGTCCTCCATTAATGAATGACATCATTAGTTACAGGTTCTGGAGACTATTTTGAAATTCCTTATTAAAATAGTTTTGAAAATGTCCACAATTTATGGCATTGCGTTCCTAAATACCCAATTTGTCAGCCGTGGATTAATCATGCTTTTAACGATGACTTTTTTTTAGATGAAAGTTCGCTCATTTAGGAACGTGATGTTGTCCTAATTTGTAAGCCAAAATGTTGTTTTATGAACGCCCCAAAACAGCCTGTGTTTTTGGTGGAGATGGCCTCAGATGGCTTCTTGTCACGGAAAACCAACATAACGATGTTAATTTGGTTAATGGATTTCAATTAACTACGACACGAGAATTAGTTTCCTTTTTTACATGGTTAGTTTTCATTTTCTTGATTAAACCCTTCTTTTAGCTGCGATCTATCATCAATGGTTAAAAGCTGGTTATGGCGTCGTTCCTCAAGATGGGCCACGAAGATTTTTGTATGCCCAAAGATGTCCACTGCATGTTTTAAGCCATGCAAAATTCATGTATTTTAGGCAATCATCAATGATATCGTCCGGAATTTGCATAAATACGATACAGACCAAAATGGGTTCTCAGTTCCCGTTTCTAGTCCAGTCACTGACACTCTTATTCGCAAAACTGTCAAAATAAAAAAAAAAACGTTCGCAGAAGTATGGTTGAACGACTTAATGCTTGGCACGTAAGCTTTTAGGAATCGGAACCCTTTAGCCAAATTTTCAAAAGGTTGGCATCCGAATTACAATCTCGAGTGTCCCAAATAAACGGAATCCACTGTACGGAGAGCAGGCGAATTAATACCACGAAATTCATGTAAATAAATAAAAAAAATCACACCCTATAGATGGTCGATGAATTTTCACAGCTTACTGTATGTTTATATTAAGATTTTCGAACACCTGTTTACCATACTTGGAAAAGTGGCTTATTCTAATATCCGGAGCTGCTTCGTTTTTAACCCTTCAGAGCCCGTTTCCTGTGAATTTCTGCTGTTTGGGTCGATAAACTCGGGGCTAATCTATGCTACCCCTTTTTCACCTCTCGTTTCTGCGTAAAATCACGCAGTTCACCTCTGAACTCCTGGCCGTCCACTTAGGCACCCCCGAGTAACTCCTTGCTGTACTGGAATAAAGGGAGGGCTGACCACTTGACCCTAAATTCTCATCCTTCAAAGGGCCTTAAGCAACGGTATCACAAGGTCATAGGGTACTTCTGGGTTCTGGGCCGGTTTCACCAACCTGTTTCATTTGGGCATTAAACTTGAGGTCGCATAGATTGCCTTTAAAGTCGAGGAACATTGAAATAAGTTAACTTTTCAACGGACAAACTAATAGTCTTTTTGTATCAGGAAGAAATAATGTTTTAATTAACCACTACTAATATTAATTCTTTTATATGCGTGGATACAATGGTATTGGCCCTCTTTCATGACTGCCACCTGGCGGTGTATTTTTCATCAGCGCGTTTTTCATCTATTGTTTTCAGTCAGGTCACTCGCGAACAAACATTGTTTACGTCACATTATAGATCCTTTATTTTTTTTTCTTCTCCTCCTTATGATATTGATTAGTGTGATTTGGGCTCAATTCATTCTCCTAGTTTGTCAAGCATGCACTGTACGGTGTGGCAATTAAGGGTCGTTCAGAAAAGAAGTTAGTGTGGGATAAAGTACGGGGATGAATGAATAATGAATATACAGCGCTTTGCCTTTATGAATGGCCCCTGTTGTCTGCGCGCAAGGTACGCTCGGATCTTGAATCGCACAAAATGTCGTTAATTATTAAGTAATTGGGGTAAAGGGATTTGAAGGGACAATATAAACTGTTTGCGTCTTCCCCCAACTCCCCTTTTGAGTATACTTCTGATTAGGGATTTAATTATGCCCCGTCATTATTTAATTGCGACAATAGCTCATAAAATAGAGGTTATCAGATTACCTCGCCCCTTCCATCTTGATCCTCTAATAAAAGCGCGCACTGGAGAATAAGTAATATGCTCTCGTAGATATCACAGATTTTTTGGTGACACTTTCGTGCCACTGTGTACTGTCGTATACATTCCGAAGGGAACTGTCTTAACTGCCAAACCGCTATGAATCAACTTTTTGATGAGAAATGCATAAAGTTGTGTCCCGACACTGGCAGTAACGTGAATTTATTTTATAATTATTTGCAGCCATAAGCCAATGATTAAGTGCCGGTTAACCAACCTGTCCTTAACAAGAGGTTAAGTTGGGAGTAAAGAAGTTACCTGTGTGTGACTTTAGTTTAATGGTCAATTAAATAAGTTGGGTTTTCCTGTCAAAGGCATTATCTGATGTTGAATTAAGGGATTATGACTATGATGTGTAGCATATACTTTGAAACTGGTGTTCACTTGGATTAGCCATTGTTTACATATACCAAAACATTACAGGTGGCGCTGCCAGTCACACTTGTACCTGGATACCACATCTTATCTATCCAGATACTAATTTTTTGATCACATGAATACAGATATAGTTAAATTTTGTATCCTAGTCGCTGGATACATGTATCTGGCGATTATCACTTGGACTGAGCATTGCCTAAATCTTACCCGCGATTCTAAGACGCACCCCGCTGTTAGAAATGTTACTATTGGGGGGAAGGGGTGATGCGTCTTAATTGTTTTTTTTTTTAAATTTCTGTTGGGAACGAATAATAATAATTTATTCACCATTTCTATGTGAAACAGGAGCATCTTTCCCAAGTGTTTACCAATGTAGGTTAGGGCGAGCCTCCGGTGGCGCCACCTAGTCGTGGGGTATCTTAGGGTTCCCCCATCACTGCCTAAGTCTCCTCCGATAGGCCTATTCTCGGCGTATCGAGTGGCGGACGATTCCACTCTGGTTGTAGCTGGGAAAGGGGGAGTGCCTATCGTCGACTACCGTTTGTGGCCGGGGTCTTTTTATTCCGGGCTGGGTGCGAACCCGTGCACCGAGGCTAGGCTTTTATCGGCAGCCTTTCCCATTGGATTGCAGCGGTGGCTTGGCTCGTTGCCAAACCCTTGCGCGGGGAGTCGTTCCCCTCGTTTTCTCTCCCCCTCATCTCGTTCGCTCTGCTCTCATTCTCTCTCTCTTTTCAACCCCCCACCCCTCTCTCCCGCTCCCCTTTCCCCCCTCCCCCTCGATGCCCCTCCCCTCTTCAACCCTGCTTGCTTCCTCGAACGTCGTCCTGTGTTCGTTGACGTTTCTTTTTTACCTCGATGGCGCATGCATGCTATCACGTGCTGCTTGGCTACGGCGCTTCCCTCTGGGTGCAGGGGAGGGGGATGAACTGGGACACCCACCACTGCCCCTTACACATACACACACGCCCCTCATCCTAACCCCCCCTCGCTTCGTCTCTACTGCCGTTGCACGATCGACTGTTTACAACTGAACGAGGGACGACCGTGAAGTTCGGGAATGGGATGCGAGGCTAGTTAAGGGGATTTTCTAATCCAAGAGTAGATTTCACAAAAATAAACCCATGGGGGGCGAGGGGAGCCACCCAGCGTGACTCAGTGGCGCCATCTGTGGCGAGGGTGACTCGGACGCCATACGCTTGGGGGCGCACCTGATTGTGGGAAAATTGCACCGCTTTTTCTAGTATGGTAAACAGGTGTCCGGAAATCGCGTTATAAAAAGTATTTTATACCCAGTGGAAAAGTATATAGTGTATGTGTCCATATATATATATAGGCTATATCAATATACTTGATTGATAGTCTCTTTATACAGGTTGTCCAACAGCCTTGAGAGTCTGGAAAGTAGGGAAATGTGCTTGAATTGGTATCACCTCGGAAAAGTCTGGAATTATTTCAAAATTGTCAACTTTTTGGAGAAAAAAAAACATTGTGGTACTTCCTTGGAAAAGTCCTTGGAAATTTAAGGGTTGAGCCTTGAAATCCTTGAATTTTTTTCCATCAAATTCACTGGACACTATTATTGTGCAAGTAGGATTGAATAGTATGGAATAGTATTTGTAGGTCCAAATATGACATATTATGTATATCTATATCCCATACATGTCAATACACGATATTCTATTTAGAATTCTGAACACGTGTGTATGGTCATATATACATATTTATGTACCTAACAGAACATGTACGTGTACATGGTCATAGATGGTAATATATTCGATTATATGATAAATTATAGACTAAACATATCCACATTCTGATATGTCCATTTATAACATTTCATATATCCAAGGCTATGTCATGTATATTTTTTCTTATATGTAGTGTTCTTGTCAATTTTTTTTAGCACTAACCATCATAGTGTATCCCAAAATGAATGCTAAAATTATTCTCATTTCCTCAAGTTTTGAAAACTATTTCTGTTAACATAGTCGTTTAACGTCGAAACATATTGAGCGCTGTTACAGAAATCGTTTAATGGGTCATATTTGTTGGTCGACAAATTATTAACGTAAACATTTCAACTAAAACGATGCAATCGACCCCAGAAATGCACAGTAGTTGTTTTTAAATGGAACGCATTCTGCTGAGAAAGACGGAAATTGCAGTAAAATAAGTTTTTATCGTGTCATGTCATGTCTCAAAAACTGAAATTCAAATGTTGAGTAGTCGTGGGAATGATGTCTTTTCCACAGTTTTGAAATGCGCGATAAAACCGGGTTATTTCGGTCAGATACAAAAATATGGAATAAACAGGTGGTTTCTAAAAGTCAACGCGATTGTGCGATGTTAAAAAAAAAGCTTTAACTTCATATTATATTTCATTAAGAAGCTTAGATAGATGCTGTTCGTGTGCGCATGCGCTGGCTTTATGGTCTCTGTTTTCAACTAGGTTGAAATCCATCCTATGACTTCAGCTGAAATTTGGAAACATGCACAGGTTATTAAAATTGATTTTCCGATAGGTTGATACAAGCCAGAAATACGTGTACTCACCTATGTAACGTTTTTTTTTTGTTCGTTCCTCGACTTTAAAATTTGCTTTTAGATAAAAATCTGTTTCTTCCTCCACCACCTTTTTCAGTTTGTTTTTGAAATAGTTTCGCGCAACTTTGAGTAACCTAACGACACGAAACCGGGCAGAAAAGGGTTGTTGCTCCTCGTTTTTATATTAAGAAAGTTGGGGATAATGGACGTATTTGGAAATGGCTTACAATATACTAGGCGTATTCGATGGGACATGTCCTGCTGGTTAGGATTAATACGCGGTGAGCGCATTCCTAACCGGAAATGATAAAACTCCAGGGTTCATCCGTTAATTTACTTTATCACACATCCCTGGCCGATTTATACAGGAGTTTTTTTTTTTTGTCGGCATTTATCGCTTGTTTCTCAGTGCAATAGTTGTATGACATCGACCATAGATGGCGCTGTTTATTGTTACTCTCTTGAGGGACACTATTTGGCACCTCATTTTGCCTTTTTAACGAAAACTTAACTAGAAAAGGGTTTTATTTAGAACGCTTTTTAATTTAATTTGTGATGGCTGCAGTTGTGGTCCTTTTTGGAAAAGTGATAAGAAGTAAAAACTTGAAAGTTCTTAGATATTAGAACAAATATCTGGTAATCCCTTATATGTCAAACTAAGGAATTTTTAGACGGAGGTGTCGTCTCGACGTTATTTTTGATCAAATATTGAGGGTGTGTTGCGAGTGTGTATCCTTCCGCCGCGACGCTGCTTTTAAAAAAGTAGGTCACACGGCGACTCGCACAGGTGGTTCGGCTGTGCGGCCACGTGGCTTTGTTTGTTTGGCCTTTGAGTCGCTCTCATCTGTTTAAATATTGTTTAGTCTTTAATGTCACTACGCAGCGCCTAATCCATTTCCATAGCGAGCCAAGTGTTGCCTGCCAGTTGAGGGGGAGACGGAACTGGATGGGGCCGGTAGGAGGAGAGGGCGTGGTACCCGTGCTGGGAAGAGACTGATAACGCCATCTAGCTAATGGATCGCACAACTTCTATGTCGCTATCCGCAGAGTGGCACACGGGCGCTTATTGGCATTGGTCTGAAAATTGGAAAAACTTATCTACTGTACCCGGATGGAGTGTTTAGCAAAAATAACTGCTCTACCTTATGCTTCGAAGAATCGGAGGCAATGCTTAAAATTTTGGAATAAATGCTCGAATTTTTAAAACAAATGAAGATTACATCGCCTGTGTAATGGCGTTTGAGCTTTAAAGTAAATGTTAAAGTGAAGCATTTGCTACTTATGAAAATACTCGTAGTGGTGGTCGAACAAAATCTTATAAAAAAACCTTTCCTAGTTAGCGGTTAACCTGACGCATTTCCCCCAGTTAAATGTCGATTTAGTTCCGACTTGTTAATCAATAAATCCAGAATGCCGCCATGCTTTTGACGTCTATGTCGCATTAAATCGATCAACGCTTTTTTAACCATATTGAAAAAAGTTGCTCATTTTACAGAGGTGATGGATGCTCAGAGCTCTGGCTCCTGATTTAAAAAATGCTCCAAGAATTTTGAACACTCGGTCCAATATATACAATATGTAATAATTGAAAGTTTTATTCCAATAGAAATGGGTGACTTCTACTCAAAATGATCTTGAATTATCATCGTTTTAAAAATAGATTCGCCTACTGTTATTTATTTCAGAGAAGGTATTCTATGAAAAACATCTACTGCTTTGACCGATGTTGTATGATGCAAACGAAGGCGATATGTCATCACATTACCATGATCTCGACTTCATGGAGAAAAAAAAATATTAGTAGGAGAGATGGGTTCATTTATCATCAGCTTTGTCAAAAATATTTTTGGTAACTCGATACTTTAATGCGTACATCGTTTACATGACGAAGGGAAGCGTAATTTACAAATAACAGGAAGATTATGGGAAACATTTGCAAATGGAGCAAATTGTGGGTTTGAAATTGGCCATAGATGTCGCTGTATAACGATGAAATGTTAGCCAGTATTTTTTATATGCAATCCTCTTCCCAAGAACTTTTTGGTTTTGTACTTCCTTTTCTGGGCTTCTTATCAGATTGTCTCCGATGATAACCAGGACGTTATCGTAATATTAATTACCGTGTCCTTCATCCAATTTGATGATTTTGTTTGCGACTCGTTGGAAGGGGTTGTAGTGGAGTCACGTGATTCACCTTGGCCCTCGTGATTCCCCTCGGGCCTGTGTGTACGTGAAATGGCAATAATTTGATAATTTATGAGCCGCATTAATTTTAATCATTTTGAAATTCTGCTGAGGAATGCTTAATGAATGACGGAAGCTCTGATTTCTACCTGTTGAGTTTCTGTTGACTTAAGCCTTTGTTGCCTCGATTAACTCGTCAGTTGTTTTTTTTCCTCTAATCCTGTTAAGTACATACCTTTGGGCATCTTTTTGTTTTTGTTTTGAATTGTTGATTTTTTTTTGGTAGTGCTGCTGTCGATATGGTGCTAATGCGTCTAGAATTAATAACGAAAGTCGTGTTTTTATGTAACGTTGTGTGGATACTTATGACGTGTGAGGATACACTAATACCCTTGGCACACTTACCTATAATTTCTTGGCCCAACTAGGAATTGTCTGTTGAATTACTTTTACAAC
>JAQGBW010003744.1:0-15471 GCA_034698625.1 Julus scanicus | reverse complement strand
ACAATAAATTTCTTTCTTATATTGGAGTTTTTAGGGATCCTGTGGTATGAAATCTTGGAATTGACGTTCCTAAAGTTATTTTTATGACATGGAACACAACAATTCCTCTTCATAATGTTTAAAAACCCTTTTGGAGAGCGAAAAAAAACACGCGTAACTCAATAGCACGTTTTTGGCCTGTCCCCCCAAGGAAACACCCTAAAACTACCACAGAGGGCGCTAAATGTAATGTAGACCTCCTCTATTGTAACAAAGGGGTGAGGGGGTGTTTAAAAAGAGGCCAAAAAGTGTGACATAATTTACGGATCACCCCTTACACATTACAGTTTGAAATTATTGGCAATGTCCTATTTCAACCCACTCATCTGTCATTTAACTGATCATCCCAATTGTATAGGAAACCATTTAACGTGTTTATACACTGGGGAATTATCTGAAATATAGGAAGTGAAAATGTGTGTGTGTAGTTTAGAGTAGACAATGGGTGTCTGTCTACTGGTCAAATTAAATTGACTTCAGAGAGCTAAAGACCCTCGAAAATAGCATTCAATCAGGATCGAGTGGCGCTGGCGTCATCAGACTGGTCCTTCGGTTGTTTTGATATCAAATTAAATTAGAAATCCGTGCCAGCATCTAGTTTTCTGGCAATGTCAAGTTTCAAAAGATCTCAAACAACTGCATTTATGAGAAATCACAAAAATGCATCGCAATCATTTTACTTCAGCCCGCTTTTTTGGCAAACTAACTTCAATTTTTTGGCACTTATCAAATAAAAATGCTTGGCATTTAAAGGTTCGTGCTGTAGATAATTTCGTTATAAAACTAGATGAATTTCATCTTTTTATACAATAGATCCATACCAAATATCAAGTATATAAAACACATATTTAAATTTTTGTTAATTTTCAACTTGTAAATCAAAATAGAGGGCATTCAAAGGACTTCATCATAACCAATTAAACTAGTACAGTGGAACCTCGGTTTACGAACGAATCTGTCTAGAACGCATTATTTGGATTTAACATGAATTACAATGGAAAAATTAATTCGTATCACGAACTTTTCGGTTCACGAACAAGTTCAAGGAACGGATTACGTTCGTAAATCGAGGTTCCACTGTAATTTTATTTCGTTTTAGACATGAGTGAAATAAACAATGTTGGCAGTAATTAATTTTGAACATAAAGGTCATACTTTAATTCCCTAGGCTCCCTTCATATATGTAAAAGATTCATTTAAATTTATGTTGATCTTTATTTAATGAATTTTACGATAAGCAATTTTAAAAATGTATACAATACTCTACATGTTTTAAATAAAAAAAACCAGCAGGTTGTGGATGAAGCTATAAAGTCTTTGGTTTGCCGCCATTGACAGATTTCACGTTTTTATTAATATCGTTTTTTGATTGATGATTTATTTCATCGATTATTTATAAAAATAACATATATTCATCGTCGGTTTCGGCGCAAGAGAACATTTCAACACGATGGCATCACTTTGTCATTCGAGAACAACTAATAATTTATCACTTTTTAAATAAATAGCACTTAACACACAAAAAAAAACGATAATAAAATAAGCCTACACGGTCTAATGGCAGTTGATACCGCAAGCTGTCACAGCATTTACAACGATTTGCACTCATTAATTCCTCGAATTATATACACATACGGCTCAATCCAATTACTGAAGCTTTCATTAATTAATCGAGCCAAATGCACGCTTCCTGAATATCAAAACCAGACCGAAAATAAATAAATGAAATCATTAGGGTATTATGCACCCGGTTTACTACCTATTCGGCGTAATTTCCGATTCGGCAAAAAAACCGCATCGTATGGTTCGTTCCATATATTATAAATCCTTTTCATGGAAATTCGTAACCAATTGTACCGTACTTTAAGTGAAAAATACATTTCATTCTAACTTATAAGTATTAAACATATGAGTGTTTAAACAACAGGTCGAAAACGTGTTTGATTCTGAACTATAACTATTTCTGTAAATTGCGTATTTCGCACTTAAGAACGAACTATATAAGTTCTACTAACACAGTCTGAAATGCAAGTTAGATGTGCGTAAACTTACCTACGATTCACCCTAAGATAAGTTGTAGTTTATAGAAATCTTTGTACATACATGTACGTGTTGGGAATTGCCCTAATATTGAGACAAAATCCCATCTTATACATGCATACAAACCGTAGCCAAATCCTACTTTTTTCAATGTTTTTTTCATCTCTGTTCCATTTTTCACAATTTGTTCTATTTTGAAATTCCATTTTTTTTGCACGCTTTTCAATTCCATTTATTTTTGCACGCTTTGAAATTCCATTTCTTTTTTGCACGCTTCGAAATTCCATTTCTTTTGCACGCTTTGAAAAATTCCATTTCTTTTTGCACGCTTAAAAATTTTATTTCTTTTTGCACGCTTTAAAAAATTCCATTTCTTTTTGCACGTTTTGAAATTCTATTTCTTTTTGCACGTTTTGAAATTCCATTCCTTTTAGCACGCTTTGAAATTCCATTTTTTTTTTTTGCACGCTTCGAAATTCCATTTCTTTTTGCACGCTTCGAAATCCCATTTCTTTTTGCACGCTTTGAAATTCCATTTTATTTGCACGCTTTGAAATTCCATTTCTATTTGCACGCTTTGAAATTCCATTTCTTTTTGCACGCTTCGAAATTCCATTTCTTTTTGCACGCTTCATTTGTTTAATTTGGCAACAAATAGAAATAATAGTTTCAAAGTCCAATAATTAAACTCATAAATCATTATGTATACTAAAATTGAAGCAAATTTTAGTTGCATTTTCGTTTTTTAATAGCAGAGAAGAGACAGACAAAAAAATCGCATTTATCAACTATACTTTCATGAAAAATGGGCATCCCAGTATCACATACATAAAATATAAAACGTGAGCATGTACAGTAAACATGTCGACAACATGTACACTGAATGTGTAACTAGTTTACTAGCACACATACTTGACATTGACACTAAAAGCTACAAAGATTATAAGTTTATAGAGCTTGTTTTACGACCACCTTTGAACTTTATTTCCCGGGCAATTTAAATATGTTAATTAGATTATTTTAAACAAAATGCACTTAGGAAATGAAGACGATTAAGAATTCTTTAAAATTCGAAATAAACATTAGATCGAATTTGCAAAATGAGCTATAATTAATTCGATTATCGGATTATTTTCTTTTAATAAAAAGAGTAGACGAACGTAAACACGCTACCTTTATATATTTCTGCCGAAGCAATGAATCCATCGCAGCACCAGTACAGTAATAATGAGTACATTAAATGGCTGCTTAACGTCGACATAAAATCGTCGCATATTAATCCCCATTCAAATAGTTGAATGCGTCCAATGGTCACAAGCAGCTCGAAAGCATTTTGCTGCGTGTCGAAGCACAATATACGAGAAGACAAGTTTGTTGTCCACAAGCCGGCTCCATGATAGCGACGATTTTTTTTTACATTTGTCACGTTTTTCGTGCTGGCCGCCCTGCGAATGATTGGAACCATTAATGTCGCCTACATCGACCAATCAAAGACAGTCGCGTCGGTTCCACAAACGATTGTAGCGCCACCCATCCATCCATGGGGAAAACCTGTAGGAATCGAGTATCCGAAATCAATAAGTCATGGAAAAACTTCGATCCGTTTGCTACCTTAATATTCCTCGACATTAAGAGTACGACATAAAATGTCAAACGATTACGAAGTACAAACATCCGGATTAATGTGGGGAATGAAAACAATTATTCTTGGGTGATCTTCCTGAGTTGATATTTTGGGTTAATTTGATTACGTCTGGGGCATTATTTAGTCCCAGAATTCAAAAGGGCCATTCAAAAGTACGTTCATGAAATTCCTTCAAAAATTTACCCTTCCCCCTCTACCCCCTGTACATAAGGTGTCCATTTTAGAACAGACCTCTTCTCTACCCCCTCCCCCCTTTCCCTTTGAATGGCCCCCAAAGAACCCTTGCCCTACAACTAGAAATCATAAAGTTGTAGCACCCAATAAAAGCTCGTTTGGAAGCACTTTCCATATAATTAAATGACTCGTGGCATCTAATAATTATTTCGATTCAGGCAGTTGTCCAAAAAAATATCATTAACAATAAACATCTGAAATATATCGTGTTTTAATGGCCATTTCTTTTGATAACTTGCCATGTTTTCCTATTTTCATCTCTAAAAGCGAATAATAAGACGTTTTACAAAAAAGCAATTTTAGTCCAATTTGGATAATAAAATTTGTAAGTGAAAGCATGTTGTCAAAAAATGTCGTCATCACACTCTTAATGTATTTCAAATGAAAATATTTTTAAATTTTAATATTAGTAAACATAAATTTTAAATTTAATATCTAATGCACGTGCGTTCCAATGTTCCGCTCGTGCCTTCTATCTTCCTGCACGTGCGTTGCATCGTTCTGCTCGTGCGATTTATCTTTCTGCGCGTGTGTTCCATTGTTCAGCACGTGCGCATTCAACGTTCGCTCGTACATTTTGTTCCAATATCCGGTATTCTGATTTAAAGTTCTGTTTATTGGAAGTTTATAGTACAGTGTTGATTAAAGGCAATTGTTTTTGCTAATTACAGTTTCCAGTCGTATTATTATTCATTTGTTTGGAAACAACTGCGGAAAACCGTGAAAACTACATGTTCATTATGTTCGTGTTCGAGAGAATGGTAAAAATATCATTACTTTTTTATCCTCAAATTTTCAAACTGGAGACGAACTTGATCAAGACGCAAGCAATCCGCCATCTTTAAGATTGAGTTGAACACGTGTTAAGCGGAAAACAAGTAAAGACAAATGGCCTTCAAAATGAGAGTATTTTGAAAACTAATTACAGAAGACTTGGGCAGAATCTTGGGGTGGACTATTTTGGCTATAATAATTGCGTTTTTATTTTAAAAATCGCACTTTTACTTTAAAAAATTCATTAGTTTTACCTTAAAAAAACGAAATTTCATTTAAAAATGTAAAAGTATATTTATAAAAACGTGTATTTTAGGAATGATTCTGAAATACGACGTCACTTAAGTCAAGGAAGTGAAAAAACTTTGAAAATAGAGTGATAATTCACCAAAGCTCAGCAGTTCGAATATTTGGGGGTGAACGTTGATGAGGATGTGGATAATTTTCGTCAAAATCTTAAAAACGCTGTATCTCGGTTAATTATACTAGCTCGATTGTCAAATGTTTTGGTGTTTTATAAGAAAAATGACGTCGTTTTTCATCATCCACAGTCAAATTCAATTTTCCAAAGCGTGTATTCCAGAAACTGAAATGCAAGAATAATGGTTTTTGCGGAATTTTTTCGAACATTGCCCTTTGAAACTTGGATTTCTTATTATAGATTATAACAAGTTACAAGTTGCTAGTTTGGTGACGAAAAGTATCAAAAACTGCGAAAATCAAGCTAGAATTGACGAAGATATAGCGGTTTAAAGTTTGGTTGATTTGTGGCGCCAGCTAGTAGCAGAAAAGTAAACTAAAATGTTCAATTTCTTAATTATTATGATATTTTTCTTGCAGCATATGAAAGAGGAGATCGTTAGCTTTATAAAACAGCGAACTCCGTGAAAATCGAGTAATAATTATTCGATATTCAGCGCGTTAAAAATTTGAAATCCCAATCCAACATTTGAATTTGCCGCTTAAACGTATTCTATTGGAAAGCTACGGCGCTGCTCAACGAGGATCATCCATAGATTATGTCTGCTGCAGTTAACGTCTTTTTTGCTTATAACGCGAGTTTTTGTTGCTTAAATTTGGTGTTTTTTGGCTTTTCCCACTCGTAATGACATCTACTTTCAAATTCCCCGAGAAAAAACCGCGATTTAAAAAGTCGAATTTCCACAGATTTTTGAAAAAAAGGAAAGAGTACCGTTTTTTTGACGAAAAACAAAAATGTCCTTAAAATCTCGCGGTTTTTTGCTTAAAACACGCGTTGACACGTGCCTTTTATCCTCTGCCAGAAAAAACCACGATTTTTCCAGCACATTTTGCAAAAAAAATGTTTTAATTGAATATTTTGTAGGGATAATCCATAAATTCCGTAATGTATTATCTGCTATTAAAATACGCTGTATCTCGGCTAATTATCGGTAGATTGTCACCGTGTTTGGTGTTTTTGAATCCAAATGATGTCCTCTTTCATAATCCGAAGTCAAAAATCCAACTTTTTTAAAAAAATGTTCGAAAACAGCCTAAAAACCGTTGTTTTTCCATTTTTTGCTACGTTTTATTTACAAAATCGTGTTTTTTTATGAAAGATTCTAAAAGAGGACGTCACTTACGTTAAGTAAGTGAAACACTTTAAAAATCGAGCCATAATTCACCGAGCTACAGTGTTTCAAATATTTGTGGGTGGAATTCGACTAGGGGATAATAACAATACCTTAGAATTTGTTATCATAAATAGGACCACACAAGGAAAAATTATGCTGAGAATTTTTATTTGCCTAAAAAGTACAAGTTCTAAGAAGTACTTCTAAAATTACAATACTACTGGCAATATATCCTGCCAAATTATACTAAATTTGGATATTCTAAAATTGTTAAAAAGTTTGATTCCGAATTTATCAATCGGAAATAACAGGAGAGAACGAAATAACCACAACTTGATATGGTTCTAACTGGATGTTATTTAGTTGGACCGTTTCAAGGATTCCATCCGGTGAATTATAGTTTCCTGGACTCTCACTAGAGGCGCTCAACATTTCGACAGTGCCTTTTTCAGGGAAAGTAAATGTGGCGCAACAAGCAGATTTTACAAAATTTACCGATGTTGACTTTGAACCTAAGTTGACGGCAACAATAATACCGGGTTCGGAAACATTTGAAACAATAACTCGTGCAAATGAAAATATAGTCTCAGAAATAATTGGAAAAAAATGGCCGCCGTACAAAATGGTATTCGTAGAACGAAGTACAGTCAAACGCTTGTAAATATTCAAGTGAGACTTGTTAGTGACACGTTGGTGCTGGAATTAAAATAATTAAAAAATATTACATTTAAGACATTTAAGACCCAAAAATAAAAGGATAAGGGCAATTCAAGAAGGACGTCCTCAAGAGGAGGGTGTCTTATGGCATGTGGACACTATGTGGACATGGGGTTAGGGGAGGGGGAAAAGCTATGGACGTCCACTATGGGGCTATTTAAAAAGGACGTCATTAAGAGGGGTTCTGTTGGCATTTGGACATGGGGTTAGGGGGAGGGGGAAAGCTATTATGGACGTCCATTAAGGGGCCAGACAAGAAAAACGTCCTCAAGAGGGGGTAGGAGAGGGGTCTTCGGGCACGTGGACACCATGTGGACAGGGGTTGGGGGAGGGAAAGGAAGCCATTTTGGACGTCCACTAAGGGGCCATTTAAGAAGGACGTCATCAAGAGCGGGTAGGAGGGGTCTTCCGGCATGTGGACACTATGTGGACAGGGAATTATGGGAGGGGGAAAGCCATTATGGACGTCCACTAAGGGGCCATTCAAGTAGAACGTCCTCAAGAGGGGTTCGGGGGAACTCTGCTGGCATGTGGACAGGGGGTTAGAGGAGGGGTAAAGCCATTATGGACATCCACTAAGGGGCTATTCAAGAAGTACGTCATCAAGAGGAGGGTGTCTGCTGGTATGTGGACACCATGTGAACAGGGGGTTAGGGAGGGATGAAAAGTAATTTGGACATCCACTAAGGGGCCATTCAAGAAGGACGTCATCAAAAGGGGGTGGGAGGGGGTCTTCCGGCATGTGGGCAGGGGGTTAGGGAAGGAGAAAAGCCATTATGGACGTCCACTAAGGGGCCAGTCAAAGAAAGACGTCCTCAAGAGGGGTTGGGGGGGGAGCTCTGCTGGCATGTGGACAGGGGGTTAGGGGAGGGGTAAAGCCATTATTGGCATCCACTAAGGGCCATTCAAGAAAGACGTCCTCAAGAGGGATTGGGGGGGAGGGTCTTCCGGCATGTGTACAGGGAGTTAGAGGAGGGGGGAAAGATATTATGGACGTTCACTAATGTTGGTATTTTTCAGTTTGGAGCCATTCAAAGAATACATCCTCAAAATGGGGTAGGAGGAGGGGGGGGGGGTCTTCTGGCATGTGGACATGGGGTTAGGGAAGGGGGAAGCTACTAAGGACATCCACTAAGTGACCATTCAAGAAAGACGGCGGGAAGGGGGGAAAGCGATTATGGACGCAGACTAAGGGGCCATTTAAGAAGGACGTCCTCAAGAGGGGTCAACTGAGGGTAATTTTGGAAGGAATTTATTTTCGTTATAATGAAGAAAAATAAGACTTGCCTCCACATTGCATGTTGGATAAGTGTTCGCAACTCGCAGCCATGGTTTGTTACTTGTTGTAAAACCACCGGAAGTAGAATTGCTCCACTGCATCGGAGTGCGCTCATAATCACGCGAAAATTTATAATAATCATCCTAGAAATTAAAATTAAATTAAAAATGAAGGTTATTAGCGTACAAAAATAATCAGTGTTGGGCGGTAATTAAGTACAATTTTCCCCCAAGTCTGCAACATGTAATTCACATGTTACCTGTCCGTGTTTCTTTCCTTGGGGATCTTGTGTTTCGTTAAAAGGGATAAAAACATCAACCATTCCTATTTCTTCTCCATAATATGTCACTGGCTGTAAAAAAAACCAAAAATCTCAGAATTTACTAATCCTTAATATTTAAATAGTGCAAGAATGAGAATGTAAATTTGCATACCGTTCCACCTAATAATAAATTAATGGCATTGAAGGCGTCCACCAATTCAACACGAGTACGATTAGCAATGCGATGATTATCGTGATTTCCCAACTAAATATAAGATATTGCATAATCTGGCAAATTAACAATATTCATAAATTACAAATTAGAGGGGCGGTCAAAATGTCTTGCATATTCGTTAATTATTCAAAAACCAGATGTCGTACAAAAAAACTAAAATAGCCATTTTAAAGAGCGGGAAATTTGCTATTTTTGAATTTAGGACCCGAGTTTTTTGACACATTTATCCCAACATTTGATGAGATTGTTTAAACCCCTCTCGTAAAATGCGTTATGTTGGTTATGCAGATATTGCCAAACCGGAAGTTTCACATCATCGTCTGTATGGATTTTTTGACCACTCCAGAGTTCGTTTAGTGGACCCAAGAGATGGAAGTCGCTGGGTCAAAGGTCAAGGGGCTGGCTGTATGGCGGATGTTTCGATGTTTCCCCACCCAAACATGTTAAATTTGTGGTCTGTGTCATGGGCAGAATGGGGAATTCTCTTTTTGTCAGTTACAGTTTTGTCTCCTTTCTTAAATTTTAAACACCACCTCTGTACCGTACTTCGTGGAACACATTTGTCACCTAAAACTCCAAATATTTCACTATAAATTTTCACTCGGTTTCATGCATTTCAACACTGAAAAACGAATAACACGTCGTTGTTCCTTTCGAGTGAACGCTTTCGAGTGAGCCGCCATTTTGTTTTTGATAGTTTGTTCGAAATTCTGTGTGAATTGTGCCACAATGTACTGAACTAAAACCAAATTTCCTGCTTTTTAAAATGGCTATTTCAGTTTTTTTGTACGACATCCGGTTTTCGAATAATAAACGAATATGCAAGAATTTTTGACCTTGTATCTAAAATAATACTCACCACCCAATTGGCCCATTTTCCCGATGGCATAGCGGAAAGCCACGATGTAACCATGTCACGAATGTCAAAACCAGTGGAATTTTTATTTATATTAATCAGTTGGAAATTAAAAGGGTAATCAGCTAACTGGAAAGTTGCATTTCCATAATATCGCATCGTTGTATTTAGGTCGGAGTAATCTTCCACCATCATCAACCTAAAAGTATGTTTCAGGTCATTAATAAAATAATTTAACAAATATTAGGGGAGAGTGGGTAGAAATGGGACATTGGCACATTGTCAATAATTTAAAACTTTAGTGTGTAAAAAAGATTGTGAAAAATAAAGATTTGATAAAAAGGTGAAAAATGTCCAATTCCAAACCACTTTCCCCTTTAGGCAAATTTGGTTTATAAACTGTATTCAGTATCTTATATTTTGTAATAATATTCCCACAAGATTATCAATAATCGATAAACTCACCTGGGTTGGTTATCAATTTTTTCATAAGTATTTAGGAGCTCTCGCCACTCTCGCACTACAGAAAACACTTCCTGATAGGTCGTAGTATAAATATGATCTAGATAATCGTAATAATCCTAAATGTTCAAAATGTCAAAATTAAAACATTTTCATTTTGCAGTGCAAACAACAACTTTGCATCAATTAAACTAACTTTCAGTCAGACTTACTATATTAAAACTTATTTTAGCTTATTTTTTGCAGAATATTTGTTTATCCAGTATGTTATTAATTTCGTTCAATAAAGATGTATAAATACTTGCCGGACGAGCATTTGGTCGATTTGAAGTGGGTTCATCTCTTAATTCCTCATCTTCGAAAAGAAATTTTATGGCATCAACTCGAAAACCATCCACACCGAGATCAAGCCAAAATTTTAAGGCATTCTATAAAATCAAATTAAACGTGAATCATACAGTGCTTTAGTTGGACAATAAATTTATAGTACAAACACTAGTGTTGAATAAATAATATACATATACTAATTAAGTTTATTAAAAGAAAACGTGATAAGAAAACACTATAAGAAAGACAAACCACAACATAATCAGATTATTTCGATAAAAACATATAGAATAGAAAGAAATAGAATATCAAAGCATGCAGAAATGTAATTTCAAAGCATGCAGAATTATATTTCCAAAACATGAATAAATAGAATTTTAAAGCATGCAGAATTAGAATTTACAAGCATGCAGAAATGGAATTTCAAAGCATGCACAAATAGAATTCCAAAGCATGCAGATATTAGAATTCCGACGCATGCAGAAATTAGAATTCCAAAGCATGCAAAAATAGAATTTCAAAGCATGCAGAATTAGAATTTTAAAGCATGCAGAATTAGCATTCCAAAGCATGCAGAAATTAGAATTCCGACGCATGCAGAAATTAGAATTCCAAAGCATGCAAAAATAGAATTTCAAAGCATGCAAAATTTCAAAGCATGCATAAATGGAATTTCAAAGCATGGAAATATGGAATTTTAAAGCATGCAAAAATGGAATTTTAAAGCATGCATTTTGCATCGATGTTACTCTTTTTTTACAAATTTGTTAATTTTAATAAAAGAGATCCTGATAAAAAGGTAGTTTTATTAAAAAAAAAGTGTGTTCTTATTATTACAAAAAAGAGGAAAATCTTAAATTATTGTGGTGTAATCCCTCGAATCTCCATTTAAAGACAGTGTCCAAATCCTCCTTCACGCAGGTCCTTAGCCACAGGAGGATTGGGGCAACACGAAGAGGAGTTTAATTTCAAATATATTTTGTATTTTAGTAATAAGAACATATTTTTCAACACTGCGCACACTATTCACAATAGTATAAAGTAGATTTGTGATTTAAAT
This sequence comes from Julus scanicus, assembly GCA_034698625.1. Taxonomy (NCBI): domain Eukaryota; kingdom Metazoa; phylum Arthropoda; class Diplopoda; order Julida; family Julidae; genus Julus; species Julus scanicus. The sequence continues at coordinate 3,946 of JAQGBW010003744.1, read as the reverse complement.
TTGTTATGTTTCATGGTTTGTGAATACCTATAAAAATAAAAAGATGAAAAATGTCCCATTCCTACCCACTCTTCCCTGTTTTAATATAAAAAGCAAACAGGCATTGCATTGGTGTTATGCATGTTTATCAACGTTCAGGGGGCGATGTCCTTAAAATCTCAGAATCCACTCTCCCCAATATCATGTAACCTAAATTACTGACCAGCATTTCCTGTCGCACATTTGGGTTGTTGTAGTTAAGATCAGGTTGGGAATCCAGAAATGCGTGATAATAAAATTGACCACGGATGTCATCGTAAGTCCAAGCTGGTCCATCAAATACGCTAATCTATAGAAAAATGAATAAACTATTATCAGAACTGCATTGTAGATGTCACAGCCTTTACATATCTCAGATGAAATTAAGTCTTACCCAATTATTAGGTAGATCAGTTTTATTCTTTCCTTTTCCATCAACCCAAATGTAATAATCGGCGTACTTGCCATCACGATTTCTGCTTTTTTCGAACCATTCATGTTCGTTACTCGAATGGTTGGGTACAAAATCCAGGACGCAATGGAGACCTTTTGATAACAATATAATCTTACTACCTATTTTGACATATGCTGAACGAAATTTTAAAAATATACGGAAATTTAACTATGGTCAATAATAACTTATATGGCCCCCAAAATAGTTCTAGGGTCTCTCTTCTTGAACTCTGAATTTCTTCGAAACCTGCCATTTACCTAAATCCTTAGCAGATTTTAATAATGATTTAAAATCATCCAAATTTCCAAAAATAGGATCAACATCTATGTAGTTTGCGATATCATAGCCGAAATCGTTCATGGGTGATGTGTAAATTGGACTAATCCAAAATGTCGTGGCTCCGATTTCTTTAAGGTAATTCAGTTTCGTTTCAATGCCTAAAATAAATAGTAAAACAAAAATAACGATTTAAATGTTGCACGAGTTTCGCAAATAAACTTCTGTGGTTTAATTAGTTGTTACACTATATGAATTTCAAAAGAATGATATTTTACAAATTCAAAGTCAAATCGGCAAAACATAAAAGACAAAAATGCACTTTTTAATTAATAGTGCGATAATTTTTTTTCTTACGTAAAAGTGTACTTTTTTTAAATAAAAGTGCGATTATTTTGTTTTTGAAATGTAATTATTCTGCATAAAAAGTGTGATTTTTGTTGGGTAAAAATACGATTTTTAAGATTAAGAACTACTTTTTATGTAAAATATAGGTCACCTTACACATTGTTAACTTTTAATTTTAAAAGGGCGAAATTAGCAAGGGGAAATTTGTATAGTCACTATCTTATTTGAGCTTTTTGAAATACAGTAAAGAAGTAATGTGCTATCAGCATATTGGTCAAAAATGTCCCACTAAATGGCAACATATGCAATTTATTTATAGTCAAAATGATTGACTACTTTTGGAAAAACAGTAAAAATAGACATTAACAATACATTGGACACATTATTTCATTTCTTTGATAAATCAGTGATAGCCAATAGTAGGGAAACGAACATAAAGAAATAGAGCACTGTAATTGGAGTTTAATTAATATTTATTATAAAAATAAAATTTCTGATTCATATTATTTGAAATTATGTATCAGATTTTTTCCAATTTTCCTAATAATTTGTAAAAAAAACTTTTGTCTATTTATGGATTTATAATTCATAAACGTATACAAAATCATATATTTTGAAATTGCACGCAAAAATAACATTTTGAAAAAAATAATAAAAATTCTGACTTTTGACTTAATTCTAATTTTTTTTAGCAGCAAAAGTGCTTATTTTCTGCAATAAACATGCAGGAAAACATGCAATATTTCAGTAGCAAAAGTGAAAAAAAATTTCATGCATTTTTAAGATAAAAAAATTCATTGCTCTAAAAGTGCAGTTTTTATTCGTGAAAAATGAAATATTTCAGTAGCAAAAATAAACAAAATTCATGCATTTTAAGCTTGAAAAATTCATTTCCCAGCAAAAAAAGTGCCAAGTTTTTGCTATAAAAGTGCAGTTTTCATTCGTGAAAAATTGCAATATTTCAGTAGCAAAAGTGTAAAATTTTCTGCACTTAAAGTGTCGTTTTCATTCCTGTAAAAAAAAAAATTCTAAAGTAAAAGCATGTTTGTTCTACAGTAAGAATACGATTTTTCTGAAAAAGGTAAAAATAGAATTTTAGAAAAATCTGATTCTCCTGCATTAAAAAAGCACATTATATGTTGTAATTTTTTATGTATCAATAATTTCGTGTTCAAATATTCGATTATGTTTAAACCAAAATTGTCTTTGTTCATCATACTATTATGACTTTGAAATGGATTGATTTCTCGAGACACTCAATATGGAAAGTTAACTCCTTAGAAAATGAGCATTTAAAACAAGTTTTACATGAAAAATTAAGGAACAAATATTTATTAAATACCTTTAAGATCTCCAACTCCATCGCCATTCGTGTCCATCATTGATCTCGGATATATTTGATAAACGATGGTTTTCTGCCACCATTCCAACGGAGGATATGTTTGAACAGATTGGAATAACTGAATAATAACAACTAAGAAACAAATCAAATATTGATTCATTGTAAAATTTGCAATATTGAATATTTGCAAATCTGATAACCAATAACTAAAAGCAAGTGCGTCGTAATGAGCACACGATAGAATTGAATGTTGCTTCGGAAAAAAATTTATATCATTCACTGAAAATTGTTCGAATCGTACAATAGACTACTGGGTCCACTGCAGAAGTACAAAAGCACAAAAATGATTTGGAGGCCTTCCAAACAAACGGTTTTGTCACAGATTGTTAAGAGTTACAAAATCACAAATTATTGCGTGCTTATAAATGAGAATTGAGTTCTTCCATTTCTTGAAATGGGTAGGACACACATTTATTTTTATAATATTGTGTTGGACAATAGTAACCACAGGAAACTATTGTATCCTGCTCACAATAGAAATTATGAAATAATATTTATGATGATTGAGTGGTTAATTGAGACAGGTGCACGTTTTGGTTTTTTTTGGTGACCAGACCTATCCAACAGAAGATTCAAACCTCTGGTGAGATAGGTCCGGTCACCAAAAAACAAAAAACTTGCACCTGCCTCAACCACTCAATCATCATAAATGTTATGTTAAAACTTGTGTTGTGAGTAAAATGGTGACCAGACCCATAGTTCCCAATATAATACAGGTACCTGCATTATTTGAAAGTCTAGGGACGAAATCTGGAATTTGTGAGTCAATAGGTGATCAATCTTAAGTGACGTCCTCTTTCCGAATCTGTCATAAGGGGTGATCCATATATTATGTCACACTTTTTTGCCTCTTTTTAAACACCCACCCACCCCTTAGTCACAATTGTCACAAAAAAACAAACAACCCACCCACCCCCCTAGGTGTGACATAATTTTTGAATGGCCCCTAACTAACAAGATGATGTAAGAAAAATGCAGAAAAAAAACAGAAAAAGAATGGTTTTTTAGCTGTTTTAGAACATTGTATTTGTAAGGTTGGATTTTTGACTTCGGATTATTAAAGAGGACGTCATTTGGCTTCGAAAACACTAAAACTGCGATAATTAGCCGAAATACAGCGTATTTTAATAGCAGATAACACATTACTACTATGGATTATCGCGTTTTTCTGGCGGAGGATCAAAGGCACGTGTCTACGTGTGGTTTAAAACCGCGAAAATTTAAGAACATATTTGTTTTTCGTCAAAATGTCACACTTTTTTGCCTCTTTTTAAACACACCACCCCTTTGTCACAATCGTCACAAATTTTACTACACCCCATCCATAATTATGGCACAACCCGTCGATTTCCTCCCCCTTCTTTCTCCCCCCCTTCCCCAATTATTTTTTAATAATTCTATATTCTTTTATAATTTTATCGGGAAGAAAGTTTTAAGTCACTACAGGA
>JAQGBW010003743.1:0-15476 GCA_034698625.1 Julus scanicus | reverse complement strand
ATTTCTCCCATCCGTAAAAATTCCCACCGACCTCGACCTGGGAGCGAACCCAGCATTTAGGATCGAGAGGCAAGCACATAACTCACTCGACCATCGGCGCCGGCTACACAGGTTAATTAACTTCAATTAATGTTTCAGTAGTTCAAGATAGGACAAAAATGTGATTATTCAAAGTGTTATCTGTAATTAAAAGTCCTCTTTAACCTGTGATATTGCAACATGTAAAAAATTTCACTTTTCTTAAAATGATAAATACATCTTAAAACAATTTTATCCTATACTTGCTGAACACATACACGTATAGTTTCATCTCACATGCGCTGATGTATGCTCCGAGTGTTCTCCTCGAGACCTTTTGACTTAAAATGTATCAATGGGCGCATTAACAGAAGATGCAATTATATGGAAAACCAGCAATTAACATTGAAAAATAAAGTGCTGATTATTAATTCCAGCTAAAGCTATCATTGTTAATACCAAATGCGATTATCGCATGCAGATGACCTGGTGGACTTGCATCAGTATATGTAAGCATATATACGTGTATGTATCATCACTGAGCATCGATAATTCGAGCTAGCCTGCACGAGAGAAATTTCACATTATCGCCATTTTTCCCTTTAATTTCCACGTATTTTCATCTAATTGCTGCCCACAAGGGACACTCAATTGCTTCGTATATAGAACCGTCTGATAAATTGCGGCCATTCAGTTAATAACTGGCTCGCAGTATTGCACAAATTGATCTCCTAATTACCAAATAAATAAGAGAGATGTCCAAATAACTCCCACTAATGTTGGAATTTTACTTCCACTGCCGTACATGAGTTATCGTCAAAAAACGGATATAACCCTCACAGAAACGATGATCAAGGACCTATAGACTCAGTTATGCACCGGAGGAATTTGTTTGTGCTACGGCAATCCTTGCAATGCAATGCGGTCTATCGCTGAACATGAGCGTGTTCATAATACTGGATTTATAAAATTTCTATAAAGCGAATATTGAACCCAGAAATGCCATTAGCCGCCATCGTTGTGATGAAATATAACGCAAAATCAGCTCGGCTAACAGACTATATAGGCGAGCATTTTTATGAACGCGATATTAAATGAACTTGGCAATCAAATTTAATGATCATAGCATGGTTGCTGTACTTGTCTGCCTGGAAAGTTCCTGGCATTCCCTAGATCTCCCTAACACTTGCGTTGCAACACCTTACGTTTAGAACATATGGCGATTAAATCTGGATTATTCAGTGAAACAATGAGAAACTTAGAATCTGTGTACCATTCATCTCATCATGGCATTTGGAAGTAAAAAAGAAGAATGAGCAAAACAAAGATATTGGGTCAACCAACACAAAATGGACAACATGGAGTAATTTAACAATTTTGAAATATTCAGAGAGAACACAAACGAGAAAGCTAATAAATTTTGGGATAATTAGTAAATTGAAAGTACTTCAAATGATTATTTTCAAATGATACTTGCGAAATTAATTTGAAAATTGGAAAATGTATAAACATGTACAGAAATTCCATTCCAAACAAGATCGTGACTATTGTGGAAATTTACACATGCTCACATTTATTCTTTTTACACACTGTATTTCTCAGATTTCCCATCTATCTAACATGCATTCACCATCTAAATGATAAAAAAGGCATGACATTTCTTCGTGCAGTACAGTTAAAAAATGGATGGACTACTAAAGTGACCAAAAATCCATAGTGTCGATAAAACAATCACAAAAATTGGTAATTCAAGTTGCATACGTGGACGGGAGAAGGGAAAGATTCGGGAGTTTTGGCACCAAAGAGGGACAAAAAAAAGTCTGGTGATGTCACATTATAAATTTACAGCACGTGATCTGGAAACAAAGCCCGAAATGGAGAGTGGAGGAGGAGGAGGGTAAATGGCCATGATGTGAAATGTGCGAAAAAAAGATATCTTAGAGGAAACGATTCTTTTGCAAAGCATTTCTTTCTGTGAAGAAGCAGTTACTCCTATATAGGCACTGCTTTCAAGGCGCCAATGGAATGAGATGGTCAGGGATCCTCGTTGTGATTCAGGTCAAGTGAAATTTATCGCACGCTATTCCAGGAAATCTTTTTAGATCTAAATTTAAATCTGCTCATAACAATGTGACTTAAACGCTGTAAAATGCACCTGGAGAAATTGGAAAAAAAGAACAAAAGTGCACGTTGCTTAATGCGTGCCATTTGGGGAAGTGAAGAACATCATTAATTCCAATAAACATTCCGAGCAGGGAATTAATAAACTATCCCATGCAACATATATAGTATTGAGTGTGCACGTCTAAAACTACAGTTAAAATCTTACATGGTGATAGAAACCAACTAAAATTTTCCAGGTAGGTGATGTATAGGCTCACCCCATGGCGTTGGTGAAATAGGCCAACGTAAAAATCAACAAACAAACAAACAAATCCAAAAATATTAACACAAATTGCCAGGTGGGCTAAGTCCCACAGTACACTCATTTGTATCTAGAGTTTAGTATCTACTAACCGGTCACTACTTTACATCTGATAATATATGTTTCCAAACAAAAGATGAACAGGGAGTGAGGTCACGTACCAAATATAAAATAAATGGAATCCTAGTGCCATGGTCACGTGATCAAAGTTGGTAAACTGGGGCTTATATGCATTTATCGAAAAGAATTGCTAACTCGGACCATATGACAACAATCTTTTGATCGACACTCAGTTGGCGTCAAATAAAATGAATTAGGCAATAACAATGCAGCACTGGATGACAAACTCTGGTATGCAACTCATTTCTCTTAATCGGTCAGTTCACTGGCCAAATGCCAGGCATAGACAAGATGGTTCTTCAATCAGAAAATGGTGATTATGGTGGCAACAAAACGTCAGTTACTTGTCATGAAATGCAGCGTTTCTGGTCCAGAAAAATCATTCGGAAAATATAAAGAGCAAAGATGTTTGGCATTACTCCAACAAAAGGAGAAGAATATTCGGCAAACCACAATACCGAGTTTTCAAGCGAAATCTGCTTAGCATGGGGGCCAGGAGTTATTTACGGAAAAAACGATAACCCCTTCTATATAAGAAGTTTTATTTTCCATCTTTTGTTGTGCTTTGACCGCATTTTGTATCTGTAATACTTTTCTTTGCGTGCAATCCAAATACATTTCACCGACGAAGATGTCCTCAGTATAAAAGAAAAAAAAAGCCCACAACAACAAAAAAAGCGAGTGATTTACAATAAACATATGTGGGTTACCATTGTTAAAAAAAAGAGATCGAACAGGCTTCCTTTTTACTTGGCTTAATTCAATCTCGCACTTGCAATCTTCCAAATAACATTCACCTAAGATCCTAACCGTTACCTCTAAAACAGAATGTCACAGAACATGTTTACAACATATAACACATTTGCAGTTGTAATGGTGGAAACATAATTTAAACATCCCCAACTTTGTTTTAAAGTAACATAACAGCTTATTTCGAAAACACAATTTATCATTGGTATTTTTTTATTTTTAGTTTTAAAGGAATAAAGTAAACTTGCGAACTAAAAATACAAACACTGTGAGTCATAAAACAGTAGAACCCAATAAAAAAAATTACAACTTCGTGAAAAATGCTTCGATTTAAAAGATATCTGGCAATTACATAGAATAGTGTAGGAACAAAAACCTTAATCCGGACATACGGAAAATCTACAAAATTTGGAGAGTTCTCCCAATTAACATTATTTACGAAGTTTTATTGGTTTCTACGTTTTTATGACTCACAGTTTATATTTGCTGAAAGGAATGAAATTCGAAAAACTATAGCTGATGTAGGAAAAATACTTCTGGGTTTTACAACATTAAAACAAACTTCTAGTAGCACTACAAATACGTGTGCCAAAACTCCATTTAAAATCATAGACTAAACCCATATTGGTTTGAGCGTTTCATACGTTTCAATAAAAATCGAGAAACGTATCAATCAGTATAGCCATGTCGCAGTGGACTTCATGCTAGCAAACTAATTTGATTTGAGTCCTGCGTTCAATGTGCAGTTTCCTCCATGAATTATTATCGTCATCATCACGACGATGTCAAGCTCATTTTTATAGACATAGACAAGTTTCATATAAAATCCAGATCAATGGTGACATCCACTAAAAAAGCAATCCAATGAGAATTCCTGTGAAGTTATGGTCATTTTCAGTAGTGGAGTGTTAGGGACTGAGAGCGACTCGTTACCAAATACCTTGTTAAATTTAAGATTTACGTGACTTAGACGGGAGAAGAATCGACAAAAAAGCTTCAAACTTAGAACTATTGACTTTTTTATCAAATGAAAGCTATTAAAAGGTTGGAAGAAGATGAGATAAAATGCGATCTGCACACTTTCTAGACTTCGTAACAGAATGTATGGTCGTGACAGCTATCTATAGGACTCGTTCATAACAGAAATATGATCATAAAACAAGCACTTACAAAGTACTACAGTAAAGGGCCTAAGCTATAGAATAGACCAATCCTATACTTCCATTGTTAAAAAAGAAGTAAAAAAAGCTAAGTTGTAATATAACGAAAGAAAATATTGCATCGCAAAAAAGTTCATCGAAAAAAAAAAATACTACATCATCTTGAAAGAAATCTTAAAATATACCATTGCAATCTCAATTCACTATTACATTTTTCAAAATGTTCAGATAATATTTCATATAACACAATATCGTATATCAGAATGCATTTTAACAGAATGACGTCAGGATTACGTATTTTTTCACCTTAACCAAAATATTTTTCTATGAATTTATTTTGATTTTGTAATTTTAACCTAAATGATTATTTTTAGGAAATAGTTATTTATGTATTCGTGAATTAAATTGAAAAGAATATTACGCGTACTAATTTACAACTATTCTGATTTTGAGTATTTAATGCTTACTTATAAGCTCGAAAATTTCTGACCGAACTTAAAGCCACTATGCATAGCTATATCAGAAAATTAATTTGATGATAAATAATAATGAAAATCATGTTGCTCCTATTTTAATAAATCAGTGGTAATATAGCCTAAATAATAACTACAAACCATTCCAAATAAACAGTAAATTTCCGTTGTGGGTGACAAATGCAAGATTTATTTGTCAAGGCTTTTTTACTAGTCACCTGACCATTGAAATCTGAATGTGAGGCAGATTGGTTCCTCCATGCAGGAAAAATAAAACTGAGACCACTTTTGGGAATTGAGCCATTGCCGAGTCTCGTTTGCAAAACCATTGCGCCACAAGCGTGATATACGATGGTCATATAAAACACAAAATAGGTGATCGATATTATCTAAACTGGGCAGCTCAAATCCCTATTTCAAAATTCAATTTCAGAAGGCAACCATTCAAAAAATTTAATAAATAAAAATGAAATAAACGTGTTATTTTTTTTTCTCTTACCTCGTGTGATAATGCATCAAATACTTCAATGCCAAATCTTTGCTCCAATCCTCCATCGAATCCTGGAGTACATTCAATGTGGACGCCATTTTCGGTTTCGTTTTGCAGTGAGCAATTGGTCACTGGATCAGGAGGCCCTGAAACGGAAAAATTGTATTTACAGCTCTATTCATCAGGATTTTTCAATGCATTTCCAATGATTTTAACCATGAGTCATGGTCACATCAGCCTTACCTGCTGCAATGATGTTAAAAACGCATGGTTCTCGTTGTTCACCCACGTCATTAACACCCCAACAATACAGGAGACCATAATCTTTTTCTGTAATTGGTCTGTAGGAATAAATGCTTCTTAGCCCAGAACTGGTAAAACTGGTAGTGGCAACATCCAGATTTTCGTTCGTATTATTAAACGCCCATTTGAAATGAATCTATATAATTAAACGAAGCAATAATGTAGCAATGGTCATTTCAATCAGCTTCTACAAGAATATTTAAAACAAAGGGAAAATAAAAATATTCACCATAGATGGATTAGCTAATAGATCACAAGAAATAGGTGACGATTCTTGCTTCGCAATGCCATATAAGGTCTTTTGCCCAGATTTGCAATAGGGCGAATCTGTGGAAAAAAGACAGTGTTAACATCCTTGAGTTAGTTAGTTGCCAACAGTGCTGCTAAGAGACAGCGTTAAGTTAAGAAGATAATTTCTACTTACATTTGATTTTCAGCATTATTTCATTACTCGCACCATCGCCTTCAGTATTACGTGCAATGCAAGAGTATGCACCCATGCTGGTTCTTTTAATTTTTTGTAAGACTAAAGTCTGGTTGCTAATGATGATTCCAGCGCTGATATTATGATTTAAGTAGTTGCCCTAGAGAAATACAAACGTGCACGTGAGTTATACAAGTTTTATATGCATTATGCACAGAAGATGCAGATGTACAATAAATAAAAATAAAAATGTTCTGTTATTGCAGATTGAGAATGAATGTTATCATGCTTCAATTGGGTGTACCTTTAGATATCATTGATAGCGAGGTTAGTAAATTTCCAAGATGGATTGTAAATTTTACCAGTACTAGCCTCGTTTACTATAATATCGTTAATGCCATTTTATACTAGAAAGTATGACTACTAGATAATACAACAACAATAAATATACATTTCATTTGAATTCATTTTGTTGAATATTTTTTCTGCCACAAACTTTAAGAGAAATCTTTAGTCAATTCAACTCAGTACCCTACAGTCAGAAAATAAATGCAATATGGTAGGGGGGACCGTACCTAATTATTTCAGGAGAATACTCCTACTTTAATAGCGACTTAAACATCATTGTTAGATTGAATTTATACTTATTCTGGATATTCGCCAGGAAGGCTATTCTATTGTATAATCGCATGCAAGAAGAAGGACCAATAGTAAGTGATTATGACTACTCCTATAGTGGTCGTTAGGCGTTAATATATGGTAAACAAATGGGAATTACAAGAGAGATTACAACATTTGAATAACCCCATAGATAACTTTTCGTGTCTTAACCTAAACGTGTCCCAATTTAGAGAGTGGGGCATTTCTGTCACACTCGTGGAATGTTGGTAATTTCCCTTGTATGATGTTAAAAAGCATCTCAAAATGATACAAAATGTTTAAATTTGCAAACATTTCCTGATGTGTTATCCTGACTAATGCTCAATAACTTCATTTAGATAACAATGCATCAATAAATACATATCTAAATTAAAATACCAAGTAAATTATAAAGAAAGCAGTTATTATGAGGAATTCGAGAAGCATTATGCTTCTACTAACGCATTAAAGTTTTTAAGTAAAACATTTCTTGTGTGTAGGTACATTTATACATTTGCAAAATGAATGGTAATTTCGTGTTTCTTGCTTTTTCAAAACGTTCTACCATCTTTAATAAAATCTGCAAATAAGGACGACAGCCCAATCCAGAAAACCATCTGCGCCAATAGAAGAATGTGATTGAAGAAATTGAAGGATGCACAACAAGCATTCTTTCTGTTAACTGTTTTGACAGCCGTTAATAGCATTTGAAAATCCTCTCCATCCAACTTCAAGCCTTGCCAAAGTTCAAGAAACAAAAGCAAGACGCCGAAACGTGAAATCCAAGATATGCCATTATTGTTGTCATCGATTTTGTGTCTTTCACCAAGGACAATAATGACATTAAAGTATATGGTAATTTCAGTTGATGAGCTTTTCTAATCCGATTAAGAAGGCTTAGAAGGGGGAAGGCCTATACAGTAATGTTACCACTGATGAGAAATATATTTAACCACCAAAAAGGGGGTGACTTAAACTCATAACGACAGGAAATATCATCCCAGGTAACTCCAAAAAAGATTCTCACCATATTGATGTCGAAAAGCATATAGAGAAGTTTAGAAAACACTAAGTTTGAAAGATGACAGAAACAAGCAACCTACGTTGTTTTCGCAAGAATAGATCGGAATTTCTAATGCCAATGGCTGCACTTATTACATTACTAAACAGGATAGGCAGTGACAATTGAAAGTCTCTTGTTTACTTTGAAAAACGAAAGACAACACCGTTAGCTGGTGGTAGAGCAAAAGAGGTCTCTAAATCAAGGAATGGTGCAAATTCTAAGGTCCATTTGTTGAAATAGGAATCTAAAGAAATAAGTCCTCAAATTTCAATATACAATGAGCAGAAGATTCAAAAGTACAATCCTTTCAATATTATTTTGGTGAAATAAAATATTTATGATAGAAAAAACACAACTTAGTGTTTTGGATCTTATTTTTCCAAAATGCTGGCTTAATTTAGTCAAAGTTACATTTTGTATTGGACGCTATCTTAGTTCTCTCATTGAAATATATCATAAAGTTGTACCAAAGACTATGTACATACCGAAAACTGTAAACAAACATGGTTTAGTAAGTATTATAACACAATTTAGTGCAAACATGGACAAGGCCTGTTTTATGCATGGATGGTCAGTCGATAATAATGGTAATTCAATTTGTGTCCATTAAGCCAAGCAACATGTTGTTAAATGAGAATTAATGCTAATTAAACTTATGTAAACTCAAACTAAATATGTAGACTTATTTTCCATTAGCGTATATTTCAAAAACACCACATACATTAATATTTAACTTAATAAATCAATTATTGTAATGAATACTGTTGGATTTGACTCTATGCTAGATTCTGCAGTGAATGCTGAATGTTTTCGAAAATTCACTGAATCTGATTAGTGAACGACAATTCCAATAAAGTCAAATATTGATAAAATATGAACAAAGTTGTTATATGAGAGTATATGGCACAAAGAAATGTCATCACGGCACATTAAAACAGTGGAGAAAAATCGATTTTTCCATTGGACGTTGCATTTAGTACGCTGATCCCTATTAGTTACAAACAAGATACACGTTTAACGACATTGGAATGGAGGAAGAGATTACAGTAAATTGAATTTTGAATATGTTGTTGGGAATTGTGTATTCTTGTTGAAAATCGCGGTTGGAAATTTCACGCCTCCAGTTCGCTTTCCATCGGTAAACATGAGATGTGAAATAATAAAGATGCCAGATGACGCTACCAATTCCCATGATATCTTCCCCCAAATCTGCTCGCATTTTCACGAGGCACACACAATGAAGTTAACTGAGAATGACACACACCAACAGCAAATCCATTGTGTACCAAGCTACCTGCCTGACGTTCCAAGTATTTCTACTTCATTATATTGGCTCAATACTAATTAATATGACAACGAGCAAGCACTGCCGGCAAATTAAGTGCTCGGAATTAAATTTGTTCGCGTCCTACAAATCACGTGACCGATAATAAAAGTTTGGTAAAACAATGTATGACATCGTGGGAAAAAAGTGGTCCCTGAAGTCATCTTATAGAAACCAAGAGCGATTTGGAAAGACATACAGGCTATTATATAAAGTTCTATTTTGAATGGCAAAGGCAAATACCGATTATACAAACAAAAAATGTCAACCAGAGTGTTTTTTAAACATGTTTCGTAACCGACACAAATAAAATGTTTGAAGATGACTTGCTTATCAATTCAAAGATTTCCAAAAAACCATGTATAAACTGGAGGCCAAAAGTATTGCATAGGTAGTTTTATTGTTAAAATTGCAGGACCGATTTTTTTAAAAAACATTTTATATCACATTTCGCAGTGACTAAACTAGTAGATTTAATGTTTAGTTAACGAAATTTTGTTTAAAAATTATATCGCAAACCAAACAACAATTTGTAAAATGAATGATGCGAATTATTCACTATTTCAAAAGGATCGCATTGTTTATTTTACAAATTAATTTTCTAGTTTTTTAAATAATTTTTTTAAATAATAAAAATTACATTAATTAAACCGTTAGTTCAACCATTAAAAACACAAAATGATTCAATAAAAATCGTTCAGAAAGAAATTACAAATTATTTAAATCTTGTTATTTTAAGAACAGAAAATCAAGAAAACTACCTAGGTAACACTTTTGATCGCCAGTGTAAGTATGTGAATTTATAGTCAATATACATATCATATTTATATTTTATTTACTTATTTATAGGCACATTGTATATACACTAAAAACAGTTTAAAAATATTTCAATTAATTATGAAATAAGTATCCAACTAAACCTCATTGAAAATTTGTTTTGCAGCATATATAATAAATGTTAGATTTTTCCCAACATTTGATTTAAAAATTGAAAATCTACATGAGATAACTAATTGAAGCTGGGTTTGAAAATCTCTTTTACCATTGAAAAGCTTTCGACCATTTTCAAATGGCGGAGAAAACCATAAATTATTCCAAAACTTTCAAGGTGTATTTTTAGTTAGAAAGGCATGTTGTAAATTGATGAGAGAAAAAACAATTTCAAGCGTCTGGCGGGATTTAATTGGATCGATATAGTAAACTTCCAGTGTTTATCTTCTAAATTCTGGAATATCCCACGAAATATCATTAACGAAAGCACACATTTGAACAGTGGGCTTTCTAACAAAATAAGTAAATAAGTCGGCCTGCACATCTAGGAGATCAAAATTCACAAGGAACACTCATTAGGATGCGTCTGAAGTTTATTTAGCCGCGTCTATTGCAAGAGTATAGCTTTTGCCTCGCTGCTTATATACCACCAATTCTGTCATCATGAGGCTAATATTTTGGTCAACTTTCATTACATTAGCTTCACTATACGTTCTCAACGTCAAAACTAATTAGTCATAAAGAGAAACCTAAAGAATTAAACCCCCTAAAATCAGACTTCCTACTCGAATTGCCTGGAGAAACACTCGCTATATTTTAAATCTTCTTATTCTACAATTAACCCTGTAAACATGCAAGCCACACCAGCTAAAGAGATCAAAGTTGTCCATTGGCTTAAGTTACATTATAATGCTATTTTTATTACTCACGAAAGCATTAAATTGAGGATTATTGTACAAGGAAGAAACCGATTAATCATTCAAAACAAGATGATGTTCTATATTTAGAATAAATACTTCTAAAAAAAAATGTATGTAACATACAGTTGGCTAGAAAGTAGGAATAGTACATTTTCAATGTCTAGGGACATAAGGTCTTGCCAAATTTTTGAAAACAATTGAAAATATTATATACTGCAAACAATGAGCTTGCATCACGCAAAGTAATCAGTACTGGTAATAGAAATGTGAAATTCTACCAAATGAGCGGGAAAAGCTCAATTTTTTGAGAAAAAATAACAACAACCGTATTTATAAATGAAAACAAAAATATGTGTTGCTATCATAATAAATAGTAATGAGTTATTTCGTATACAGTTTACCAGCTGCAGGCAATCACCTAATAATGCATGCGAAACACTAAAAATAACGTTTTGCAGCACATGCTTTCGTTTCATAATTCCATTTTTAGAGAAAAAGAAATAATATATGCTTACCTGAAATTTCCAATCAACTTTGTAGATTCTCGGATTCGCAGTAATATAACAATCAAAGTAAACATCGTCTCCTTCCTTAAGCTTTTCTTCCTTTAAGGAACTTCCCAGCTGCAAAATAGCCGTAGGAGGATCTGGAAAATTTGAATAAATAAATTCTTAATTGAACGCAAACAGAAAACAATAATAACATAGAAATATTTGAAATAAAACGAGTGTTTTCTGTTCACGGTTGCCATCAGCAAATTTGAATCGTTATTGCACAATTTTCTGGGACGCACCCAGCGGGAGATTGTCTACTAAAGTTTATATTATACTTGGAACGATGGAACAGGACATTTCTAATATCTGATTGTTAAATTTGCTTGAAGCACACGCGACATTGCATTGCATATTGAAATTTCAAATGAAGTTATTTTGCAAGACGATTTGAAGAAAAACGCTTTTAAAATTCATCTCTAGTACATGTAACATTTTGCTCGAGTTCATCCTCAGTGGTATAATCTATATCTACAAAAAAAGAATAATAATAAAAGCAAATATACAAATAACATGATGACTTTAGAAGCTATATAATGCTTTAAATAAACCTCCCCGATATTAAAATACTCTAACATAAACAGAGACTAACAAAAGTATTTTTCTTATATCTAACCACAAAAGATTGCTTTTTTGGGCCATCATAACATTTAATGCTGATGCACAAATCTAACAAATCTACAGATGCGATCTGGAAAAAAGCAAAATAAAAATAAGCAACGACTGCAAACATGCAAATTTGTCTTTTGTGTTCATGCAATAAAGCCAAGGATAATTGTTCTCTGTATGTACACAATTTTGCAAACAAGAGTTCGCGAAATGCTAAAAATATACATATAATTCAATGCGGGCTTAAATAGGATTCATGACAATGAATGATTAGTTTGATTAACATGCAAACAACTCTAATTGGAGTTGCTAAATTATAGGACGTTGAAATTTTGAAACTTGTTAGCCCGCTTACAAGAATATTAAAATTTAAAAAGACAACGCTGATATTTTTCTGAATACTTTTCGAAAATCTTGCTCTATATCTCTAGATTAACCAAAACACGTTAATGCTAGAAGTAAATTTAGAATAAACAACAAATCAAAAGAAAAAAAACATTAAATGCAAATGTGTTGTAACTTAAATAAATAAATGATATTTATTTTTTTGAATTTGAAATAAGATTCAACTTGAGTTATAGATACTATTATATTTCAAACATAACATCGCGTTAAATGAACAAAGAAAACAAGAAACTAGAGCTTACAGTGAATGTCCATCCTCCATTGGTTTTCGAAGTATTTTCCAAGCAGAACACGGTTATCAGCTCTGCAAGTTAGGAATTTACCATTGTCGTCGATGTTGGGTTCAAAGGTAAGAATACTGGTGGTAAGGTTTCTGTCATCGGAAATAAATTCTTTGGAATTTTTCAAATGCTTTGTTCCTTTAAACCAAGAAATTAGCGGTGGCGGTCGAGAACCATAAGACTGACATCTGATTTGTTGAACTTTATTCGCAGCTAAAGGCTCTGGTGGTGGTAAGATTTGAGTGCTCAGTGGCCTCACTGCAAAGATAAATAATAAATCTCAGTAAATTATAGAATACTATATAAGAATTACAAACACACGCTGGCAGAATGCAAGTTAACCGACATTTCATTTTTATAAAAATAAGCCAAGTAACGAAATAACTTTTTAAATTCTACATTGTAAAAATGTGTGGCGATTTCATAATATTCATTGTATAAGATACGAATTACATTGTAAGCATGTGTGTTGTTCTCATAATATACGAATATTACGCAATACGGTAAACCTACAATATTACGCAAATCTTAATTTTGCAATTCTTCAAACGTTAGGATTTTTAACTATCAAAAATAAATAACAAAATAAATTAATACTATTATTAATAGTGTCTCCCGAGATACAGATAGACCATCTTACAGAATGGTTATGAATATACCATGTGGTCTATGAAAAGAAATTCAAATATTTTACATAAATCGTGCAGAAAAATCTAACTTGTGAGTTATTTCTGAAAAACCTCAAGAGAACTCAGATTACCACTGTTATTTACACTGTACAATTTTTTAAATTGCTACTTCAGACAGGTAAGAACATTCATATCGTGAACTTAATACCACTATACAAACAAAATTTTATTTCTTACATACTAAACCACTAAAACACTAAAATACTGTACCACCAAGTGGAAATCGCTGAAAATTATTCATAGAAAGCAAAAGCTTTCCTCCACAAATAAACATCCCTACTGTGCGAATCTGGGACTCAGTCCCCAGAGGAAGAATCCCTCCTAGCTCCATTCATATATATGAAGTTGGCCTTTTTTGGGCAACAACTAGAGCTATCACCCACATATAAGGTTATATGTGTGTCTATCAGATGCGCAAGAAAATGCTATGGTTGGGAACAAAAGCACTCCAGGAATTGCATGGAGTAGATTTCATTCAAGCGAATGGACACAGCTTAATGAAAATGGACATGATCATTGTTTTTGGTGACAGTGCATTGCTTGCGAGACTATATATCACACTTTCTTGGCCAAAGCTGCGATATTTTACTGCTTCTGGTGTCAGAAAAAGGTGCATAGCAGTGGCACACAAGAGCAAAAGGAATACACAATTCCAGAGTCCACCGAGCGGAATTAAATCTCCAAAAGAGCGAAAATGAAGAATATATATTGGGGAAAAAAAGCACAGCGGGGCAATAACAGCTTCGTGCGATGGCAGATGGGGTGATAACATTCTTCAATTGACGTATTGAGTAGATAAAAACGTAATCAATTAATAAGGAAATTTGGATGATAACATCACGTGAGTATACGAATTAAGTGACTCAATACAGCGGTGAATAAAAGAGAAAAAAAATCTTTGTGGATTATATGGATTTCACAAAAGCAATAACTTAATGCGCGTGCTACACTGATTGACAATAAACGGTAATGGTATTTCACAAGAAAACAGCCTGAAGTTTCTAGAAAATACCTGAGTGAAATTCATGAAACCTAGTCTAGACGCTTTTTTACTAAACTGAAACATTCAATTGAAAATATTGTTCATCGTTAAATACAGCAGAAATAATGGAATTTGATAGTGTATACTCCCAAATACATTCCTCGAATTTAATCATTTCATGCAAAAACTGAATAGCTTTGATAATAAGTACTATAATGAAACAATACAATTTAGAAAGCAATCTAAGTGGTGCTAATGTGTTTCCAATTTAGGAATTAGTTTTGAATTCCTGTTACCTGGCACGATTTTCAAAGAAGGATGTCATATTACTACTCCTTCTTAGTTATCTAAATAATGCAATGATTTTGAATACAAATTCATTGCTAACTTAATTTATTCAATAACTCCAGTGGAATTTTCTTACTTCTGAGCATAAGGTTCGACTTATTTCCAAGAATAGCTTACACATATTAATTTAATTGCATATCATACACAAATTTATTGTTTATCTGTTGTTTCTGAAAAATCGTAAGGAAGAAGGGTAGGAATGGGACATTGCCAATAATGTCAGCAATGTGTAAAAAGATTAACACTTGTGTTTCTTCATTAGTTTTTTTTTGTAAAATGGTGGCCTTCTGATGAAGCATGAGAATAAAGGAAGAAAAAGTGTGATATTTCACTACCAAAAAGTAAGTTTTTGATTCAAATATTAAACTTTTCTAAAATTATAGTTTATAGAGCACATACCAGTTATGACAATTATGATATTATTGGATGTTTGTAAGCAATATGCCAGTTCCTTTTAATCCTATGGTGTGCTTGGGACAAAGACTTATGGGGTGGGTGGTTTGGGACAACAGTACAGGAGGAATGGGACTGTTCCAGTCATCATCTGAGGAGTCTGTAGAAGAGTCCTTAGATAATTAACTCAGTGTTATAGATTTTATTATCATGCTAAGGCATCCCACACAATTTTTGTGTTGAGAAACGTCTAGATTGCAGGTGTAAGGGCTGTAGCACTCAAATGTCCAAATCAACGAGACCGAACGCGTCGTACATAGGTTCAAAACTGTTTAATC
>JAQGBW010003742.1:0-15476 GCA_034698625.1 Julus scanicus | reverse complement strand
AACTTTTTTTTCTTGAAAACAATTAGAGGTGTAAGTTTGACCCATTGAAATACATAGGGGGTGAAAGGGCCTTAATGATGCCGAGATTGTAAAACCAATATAATCCCAAAAAAACCGGGTGTAAATGTGTCTAGTTATGGCGCTTCTACCCACGGTTTGCAGACGATATTGAATAAAACGTGTTTCTGGACGCAAAAACGCGCCATAAAGTTTGCTGAAACATTTGTGGTAAGGAAACTTTTTTTGGGTAATTTGTTTCAGCAAACCTTGCGTCCGCTTCATGTTGCTGTTGGTGGAGACCCAGCTTTAATGGTCATCTAAAGACCATTTTTGTTTCTTGAGGTTAACATTCATATGCTATTTGATTATTTAATTAAGTTGCTTTGTTGCTGAATCATTGGATGCCCCTCTACAAACGATGTGCTGTTTTGAAAATTGCACCATTAAATCCAGTGAGTTTCGCTGCAGAGAGGTTAATCAAACGTTTCGTGATTTAGAATTAATCCAGCAATTTAGTGTTTTCTTAACTTGCTTAATCGTACAAGGATTGTTTTTACAGCTGGTTACCACACACGTTTGAGGGGCGATTTCCAGGATTTAATCTAGACTCAGTTCTCTCTCCCCTTTCTTTAATTAGTCAGATTTGGGCGTTTCTAATTATCCTTTGCGTCCTGTAGAGAAAATACATTGCAGCCGTGGTGGTCAATCTACTTTAATTGCACACTGTATGGCTTATGTGCACTGAATGCAGCCATTCTACATTGCCTCCTGTTTTGGTCATAGACAAAAAGCACGCCATGGTTGCTGTGCTGTCATCATCCCCTCCTTATACATGGCATCCACATGTGCAATATGAGCAGTATGTCAAACCCGCATTTCCGATTAATAGCGACAGCAACTTTGTATATCTGAAACTAGTGCCTTTTTTTGGATCATTAATTAGCTAAGCGTCCTTTGCGACCGATGGCAACCATTTTTATGGTCGATGACCATGCAAAGGGACGAGGGAGCCAATTGCTTCGGTTCTGGTGCCGCCTAGACTTGTAATATTTCAAACAAAATGATGATGGAGAAGCAGGTTGGGAGGTCTTTCAGTGATAAATAATGCAAAAATAATGCTATCATATGCGACGATGGTCGCGTTGATTCATCATGATTCAATGGCGGCACGCTTTCATTCTTAAACACCTCTGTAAAATGGGCAATTTTCTTCTGAACTTCGACAATTTATAAACCGACTTTGGCAGGTTTGACATAATGGGAGAACGCCTTTCATTTACGTTGGCAATTCATCTCCATTGAGTTTCGATTTAAACATGCCTGCTTTTCAAAGTGTCCTATTTTGTTACAACATACTAAATATCTCGATGGCATATCCGAATATCCTAGACATGAGTTTTGCATCCGTATTTTGTTCTTGTTTTGTTTCTTTTAATAATTTTTTTGTTTCATTTCATAATGTCACTTGAAGGAGCTGAGTCTAAATAAAAGCAATTTGTGTAGCCTATAAAGCTTTGCTAATCCGAACTAATTAGACATGATGTCTAGTCGGATTAAAAGGGATTGTGCAGCTGCAATTTTTTTTATCCTATAAAAAATAAAAAATAAATGTCATGCACATTCTTTCTACAGGGGTTATTTAATTAATTATCAGTGTGCATCTACCATTCGGTGAATCTTCTAGGAATACATACATTGTTTCATTTATGCTCCAGTGGTTTTCTTTGAAATGAGTTTTAGATAATTAGTACTGTTTCACTATAAAATAATGTAGAGTGGAAATGTGTTCATTATAAAAAATACTGCATGCATCGATTTCGTCAACAGTTTGTAAGAATACCATTTTGATTTTTTTTCGTAGCTTAGCAGACAATTTTTGAAATACTATATCATTTGCACGTAAATAAGTGTTCTGTATTGCTGTTCAACTTTAATCTTAATTTTGTCTTTTTAATAAATTAAAATTGTTGTTGTAACCTTTAATCAATAAGTCTTGAGAGACTATGCTTAGCATAGGGGGACTAGATTGTATCGTTTGTATTTTTGATATTCCATGTCATCAAAGACCTAGTTATCCCGTTAATATTTCATGTAAATCCCTGAATTATTATTCAACGGTGGATTTTTATCTCACATTATACATTAATTAGATGAATGATATTTTTTTCTTCTTTTGGATTTGTATCTGCGTTATCTAATTTATGCGCATAACGGATGTGTTTTTGCTGACGCAGTTGACAAATATTATACATCTTGATAGGACCATTAATCTGGCCTGTGCATTTATTTAATTACTTGTGATGGTAGCCAACTCCAAAAAGGGTGCATTTCAACGAGCTCTTGTCTCCCGACTCTTGTTTATTCAGCGGCTTATAATCTGAAATGCATTTATAAACATTTGCATTTAAAAATGCTTGTAATTTGCATATAATGGCGTTTCGAATATACAATATGCCCAAGATAATGGAGTTTTGTTGCAGAGCAGTGGTACAAATAAAGCGTAATTGATGCCGTCAGCAGTATATGAATAGTAGCTATTATCCCTCAACAGTGTTTATAAAGTTGTAAAGGAACCTTTTTAAAGTCTTTTGTAAAGGTTTTACTTAACTGTTGCGTAATTCAGATATGAAAAGCGGGTTATTCCTCGTTATGCTTAAGAGAAATGTCCTGTGTTAAGTAGATAACTTTTTTATATTGTAAAGTATACTGTGTTTAAATTTTTTATTTCAACATTATATTTATTTATCTTTTTGTATTTACTCACACCGTGTGACACCTATATATAGCTACGCAGTACTCAAAAATAAATTGTTTTGTAAACCGATTATAGTAGATAAAATAACATGCAGTTTCTTTCACCAACATTCATTGTGATATAAAAAAACATTGCGGCAATAAATCCCTACACTTAAAACGGTTTTGTGTAAGGGATTCAAATTGTTTTTCTGCTGGAATTTCAGATTGAAAGTCTGGTGAGTTTATGCACGTAAATTAGATGCATTTTTATTGCAGTTTTTTAGTGTGATCCCTTATTTACCGTGAAAATACAAGTTTTCTTTTTTTCAATGAGTCTTTGTTTGAAATTCCTACTAATATCGAATAACTCCCATTCATCGGACACATCTTTTATAAAATATACCAAAAAACCAAAATATATTTTTTTGTGCTAATTTTCTACAACATTTTTTGGACTTTTTTGAAAAATCTGTTGCAATTGATCATAGGTGTGGTCCTTGAAATTTAAAGGATGAGCCTTGTAATTTAAGGGATGAGCCTTGACATTTAAGGGATGAACCTTGAAATCCATGAAATGCCTGTTATTTTTCCAACAAATTTAATGGTTATGTTGTAATGCAAGTATGTCTAACTGACTTTCATTAATGCACTGGTTTTAGGATTTCGATTTTGTTAAATTAGCTTATATCTAGGCCTATATTAATGTAGGTGGTGTCAGTGTCTCATATTCAATTTTTTTTTAAACCTAGATGACAATATGATAATTGCAAATTACATCTATATGACATTTATCCCAGCTATTGAAACCCTGTAAATTTTTGTATTCGGATTTCTTCTTTGAAATTGGGTAGCCATCATTAAGTCGATGTATTTCTAACTTAGAATTACAAAAGCAAAACAATTAGCTTTCACATCCAGGAGTTGTATACTTGCCATTAGCTTTGCGACAATTTATATAACACCATTATTGCAGTGCTTTTCCAACACATGTCAAAAGGTTTTGATGAAATATCAGTCAGTCAGTATCGAGCTCATAAGCAAATTAACGTTTGCCACGCCTTAGTGTTTTAAATATTTAATGAAATTTGGCGGAGACATTGTTTGTTCATCCAGGTTCAACAAACTTAGCACAAGTCTCGTGATTGACCAACTTTTGGTCCAAAATGAGTTAATGCCTTGACTCTAGATTTAATTAAGAGACAGACACGTGGGTGAAATTGAGTCTACAGCAGTGTGTGTAATAGCTTATAACCCTGTGCAAGAATGCTCCAGTTTCCCTGGTATTGTACGTGCTTTAACTTGTCAGCCAGAAGCTTACAATCCTTCGCCTTTCTGTATACAGATGCCACACACGCTGTCATGTTAATATTTTAGACTTCGTAAATTAAAATTAATGGTTTCAGCGAATGGATGGTGAATAGAGGCCTGCATTTATGAGGCAAATCATGGTGTAGGGAGGATTAAGGCTTAAGGAAAATCTGGGTTTAATAATTCCCGGAAAGTATATACCATAGGCAAAACACCATTTTCAGCAATTTCTGTTGACACGCACATTGAAGGATGTTTTTCCAGTTTCCGTGTCATTGCACCGTCTGTGCCAAAATTTCACTTCAATTAGAACTGTGAATGATTTGAATGCTTAGTAAGTTGTTCGTTTTGTTTTCTCACCCCCCCCCCTCCCTTCCCCCATTTGTGTAACATAATTGACAGAAAGTCGTCGGCCAATGTCTGGCTCCAAGTCTGAACATCTCCATTTTACGAGAGACCAATGCTAAATTAATTAAAATCTCTCGCAATTGAAAAAAGAGATAGTCTAGGCCAGCTTCAGGCTCATTTGAATTAATTTCGTGATAGGATCGACGAAAATGCCATAAAAGAGTTCCTTTATTTTTCTAGCACGACTGTATACCATAGAAATGCAGAGTCGCTCATATTAAAACCTAATTTAAAGGAACTAATCATTCCGTGCATGAGAAATACTAATGTTTGAAAACACGAAAGTTTAGTTCAAATTGAAGCATCGCAATTCCCTAACGCCCAAACAGATGGAGGCAAACTTAGTTTGACTTAGTGATTGAGGTCTTCTCTAAATCATTCTGACATTGGTGGTCAGTGGTTGACATGTGCGGAACATTACTCTTATGGTTTGGTGTTTGGGAGTCAGAATTGTCAAGACAAATTTTGGTAAAGGTATTTCAACCTTCAGGGGGTAGAAAACTGAAGAATACAGATGTTTGGTGGCCTAAAATCCTACTGGGTTCTTGAAGAAGAACTTGTGTGCATTTCGTGAGATTTTTATTTCTTAAACTAATGAAGGTGTTTGTTACACCACAACGTTGTTCAACCATATTAGTTAAAAACAAGTCCTTTAACTTATGATATGCCTAATTTAAACTTGCAGTATTTTGATACAGACTTGGTAAAATTACTCGTGAGTAGGAGTACTGAATACGATTGCAGTGGAATACAGTAGAATGGTAGAGCACATGTACAGTCGTATGCATGAAATGAGCATTGCGATTTTGGAAAATATATACTCGTAAGAAGTACTGATTACGACTACCTGTGGAATCATACTCATAGTACGAGTAGTATCGTAATCGTAATTAAGTAAACTGTACTCATGAATATGAGTACTGATTACGAGTAAGGCGGATTGCAAAAGTATTGTTCAGGCAACTCTATTTTATTACAAGCAGCAACAATTAAAATTTAGATCACTACAACTGTTAACGAAAGGATCATAAATAGAAATGTAAAAATTAGAATGCATTCATATTATCATATTTGCTTTTAGAATGACCCTTAATTTAAGTTATTCATTCTCGTTACTCAAAGGTATTTAATGCGACTCACTTACTTAAAAGTATTTCTATTCATACTCGATTACATGTGTACTCATAATTTCAAGTTACGTTAATACTCATGGACGTCTGTAATCACCCATTGCAGCTGCATTTTTGCAATTGAGTGCATTGTACTTATGGTTTTTGAGTACATCTGCATTCAATTACTTTTGTGCTCATATTTTTTGAGTACATTCTGCATTTAGTTACTCTTTTTACTCGGTACTCGTTACTGAAATTCATTCATTGTACGCAATTACTGTCCAACACTGTTTTGATTAAAAGCAGTCAGCAGTATGGGGCATTTGTTGCTAACATTGTTGTTATTCTTGGTAAAACGGATTCCATATAAATCTGAGTATATGCTTTTAACTTTCACCTCTCAACACTCATTTTTGCTTACATGAATTAAATCTGAGCAATCCATAAACTTGATTCTTAAACCTACATTGACCATACAAGTGCCCAATCAAAACATTCTGCAAGAGCTTTTTTCAAAGAAGCCAAAGTAGCTCTCTCGTGCCCTGAACACGCTACTGCCTTCAAGATTACCCATCGAATTCACCGCCATAAGAGTTTTATGGAATGTTTTATCAAGTGGTCGTAATCTTCGGCAACATATTTTTTCACCGCCAATGTATTGGTTATTTTAAACAGCGGCTTTGGTATCAGCAGATGGCATTTCATATTTCCCCCATTTTTTCATGGCAACTTTGCGCTGCTGGCTTTTATATCCCCCCTTGTTGTCAAAACGTTACACTGATTGACGGTCACCAGGCTGCGCCTCGCGGTGTGGGGTAAATGCACGAAAAGTGTTTGAAGAGGGGTGGGAAAATGGAAACCATCTTGTCATTTGTTTGCTTTATTTCTGCCAACAGAAGTTGTCCCTCCATCATCCGTCCAGTTTCTCTCCACTTTACTTACTGTTCAGCTGCTGCTCTCTCAACCAAACTAAGTGCAAAATGTTGCTAACTGTAAAATGGACACCGAACACGTTTAACTTTGGATGTAACCCATAACGAAGCCCCATTTATTCTGAAAACACTTCTTAAGTGATATTAAAGCTCTCTGCTAAGTGATTCGTGAAATTTCACGACTGAGATGGTGACCAATGGACCATTGCCACTTGAAAGATTTAAGCCAATTTCTGCCCCTTTTTGTTCGTTATAGGGAGCGGGTTGGCGCAAATGGGATAGACCTCATCCATTTCTTGGTCATAATTACGGAATCATTTGTAACCATAATTAGACCCCATTACCTCAATGGCTAAGTCTTGTAATACAATACAGGATGTTGGTGATGTCTTAGCATGACTGTAAACGTGTCTGTAGTTTTTCAAATACCAAGTAATTTTAACCATTTGGAAAGTTGGCCATCAAATCATTTATGGGAATGATTTTCAATAAAAATCTATTTTTTTTTGTCGTAGCATTTTATGGTGGTCAATTTACAATGAATATTTAGGCATTAATACTAACAGAAAATTATATATATATATATATATATATATATATATATATATATATATATAAGGAAATTGTTAAAAAATAGTTACATACTACAATTAAAGTTATGAAAATGGTGTAAACACCTGTGTTCAATATGAGTTACCTACAAGGGTTAGGTTTTTGGCACCATCACATTAAATCATCATGTCCATTAGTGACTAATTTGAAAATTGATAGTAGCCAATTATATGCAAAATATGGTCCATTAATGCAATGGGTATTAAGAAAACCAGCAATCGTGTTTCCACTCCCATTATGTTGGAGATTATTAACAATTTTTTTCATCTACAATGATGTCTAAAATTAAATCCCGAGCATCATCATCGGCAAATATGACTCCCATATGTTTTGCAAGTAATTATATGGAAAAAAAAATTTCGTTGCGTTTTTCCGTTATCCTATTTCTCATGATCATGAGTATCATAATTAGTGAACCAACGTGTGCATAATCGACTTATTTTAATTTTAGAAATTCTAATAAGGTTTTCGTTGTATAATTCAAAGAGTTTATCTAGGGAAACGAGGCATCTGGTAGTGAAATGCAATTGAAACATTAATCACTGACATATTTATAGTCGAATAGTTAATGCACTTGCATGGGATTAAAATATGGGAAATATCAAACTTATTTAAGTTTTCCGCAATCGCATCTTGCAATTTCCAGTTTTAATTCATCGCATTTCATATAGTGGTGCGTCTTTCATTACTACTAATACTCCAAAGTGACCGAATTAACATAAACACCGAATCGTGTACGGTATAATCTGTTGATTTCAAATACATAAAGCCCAAGTGGAATCAAATGTTTTTGGAGATTCTCTCTGGATAAATTACGACACGAGTGGTATGGTTTCTCTTTGATAACTTTCAGTATTCATAATTTGAGGTGGAAGTATTTATTGACCTGTTTCGTTAATGTACATTTTCGGTTTTGAAAGTTTGATTTAATTTTCATTAGGTTCTGACACTGTTCATTGCTTGGTATACATATATAAAGCACTGAATCCCGGCTGCATTGATTCATGAATTTCAAATATATATACCACTCATCTTGAATTTATTTGGAAATGTGCTTTAGCATAACGCTGAATGATTAAGCTTTAATAACCAACGCTCACTGCAACGGCTTTCGTTATCCTCGCATGCTTGGATACCATAAATTTCCATTTGCATACTAAATGCAATTGTAGCGGCAGAAATCCACTTATAATGGGTTTACCCATAGTAGTTTTAGCGAAATTACTTTTTTGCCAGCTGCGTTGCTATATAAGAATTAGACATTTTCTGCATAAAATCAACGCTTTTGCCCCCCATATCTAGCTGTAATACTTTATTCATTAACATTTATTTTTAGACAGGTCATTTCCATATTTTTCTTATAATTGGTGTGGCTGAAAGGAAATGATAAAAATACCTACTGCAATTATTTCTGTATTTGGAAATAAACTGAAGGATTGCTTTTAAAATCTGGATGCACACGCAATTGGGATTAGCTACAGGGTGTCTTGTCTATAAAAAAGGCTTTCATTTTCAGTTGGTATACTAACTCGTAAACGTAATTGCTAGACAAGAGTTGCACAATGTAATAACAATGTGCAATGTAAAGCCAAATGTTTTTTTTTTTCTCCAGCTGCGTTGCAATTAGAAATGCACGTTTTTGTATAATGCATAACAATAGTACATCTATTTAATCTCGGCTTATCTACTCCTTTCATCATTGTTTGACTAAAATTAAGATTTCTAAGCAACGTGTGTTTTCTTCTCAAAAGAAGGAATGCCGTAAGGTTTGTTCAAAAATAAGAGCTTTTTCAGTGGTGTATATGCAGACAATGTTTTTCCGTGTAATGAAAATTACTTTTAAGATTATTACTTGCACATCACAGATTTGATTTCAACGAAAATAGTTGCATCCGAAACGTGAAACCTGTGTCACAAACTATTTTATATAAACCTCAGGCCGTTTTCGATACTGATGTTTGCGATTGTCTCACTGAAGTTGGAAGTTACCAATTTTAATGTCATCGTTTGTTAAGTCATATATCAGATTTTACCATATGTGCTTTATATTTAGAATGCATGTGCATTCAAATGGATTTTTCAGAATTAATGATGAAATAACATATCAATTTGTCTCTGTGCTTTTTGATAATGCATCTGCAATATTTTAAATGATTCAGGAATCTGCGCGAGCTGGTATGAGTAATGAGTTTCTTTCTTTTTGAAGATTTATTTTGATGAGGACGAGACTGTTTCTAGAACATTTAATGACAATTTCAAACTCATTTTTACTCATTTATAAAAATAAGACATTGAGCTTTAATTTGTTATGATGGGGGATTAAAGAGGCGTGGTTTGATACATCATTGCATGCACTCATGTCTTTATGGTATAACGATGACTAAAATGATAATATATCGAATACTGCAAGTCTGTAATAGAGTGCATGTACATGTATATATGTTTAATACATTTCACCACAAAGGCTTGTATTTGTAGCATGACAGGTATAGACGAGGGCATGCAAAGGGGAATATTGCGATGTAATTACTTTTCATGGCTTTGGGCCTTATTTGCTTTGGATCGTATTGATTAATATCACTATGCAAAGTCATTTTTAATTATGCAAGTATACACGAAAGTATTTGTCTCAGGCATCGTGAGGATTTCGAATGGGACCAGGGCATTTTCTACATGAATGATATAACGTGCAAATGTCTAGGAGGTAATTTAAGATTTTACAGTGAATGTATAAGCCTTTAGTGAATGTTTGTGACTGTGTTTACACTTCTCTCTGAAGTCGCACATTTTTTTTCCAAACATTCAAAACAATTGTCACATACTTTTATAGTATTTTAGGGTAACATTTACATAATTTCATAGTCTGCTATACAATGCAGTATTGAGTGATATTTATTTTTCTATGACCGCTTGAAGGATTTGTATACAAGTATTATATGATTTGTGGTTGTTTGGTTATTGCAATGAGTTGTGCATATTTATAACTTTTTTTTGCATTGTCCGTTGATTTAATGCAAGCATCATTGTGTGTGTAGATGACCTATTAGAATGATTAGACTCACCATTTAATAAGTTTTTCCTGTCAACGTGTTTCAAAATGATTGATGATTGTTCATTAATTTCGTTGTTACTCGACAACCTTTCCACGCAGGCCTTAATTAACACTTAACCGATGTACTGTGTGCAAAAATGAATTAAAGAGGGGTTAAGATAATATAGACTATAGAGGAGGTCCCCAATTTCCAAGTTCGTCACTGCCTGCTTTTGCATGGTTTAGTAACCTATTGGCTTATGCTTTCTATATTCTGCATATCGTGATGCTAAATTGAATTATAACCTCTACCAAATGCGTACATGCACGACAATTTGTGAATATTTTATGGTCCGTGCACGAAAAACCAATTTTGAAGGATTCGAGGCCGTTGTTGCAGTGTGCGCTGTATTATTATTACAACATCATTTTTGTCATTAAAAAGATTGTCAGTTTCGGCCGTTCCCATTAACAAAATGCAATATGCCCACCTGACAAGGCCTATTGGCATTTTTCAATTATTCACAGCTATCGTTAGCTTGAAACGCAATGGGAATTTCTCACTATCATCTGCTGAATAGCATATATAGAAGGTTTAGCTAGAATTATACAAAAACCTGTTGAATTATTAAAAACTCATGGGGGTTTAGGGAATCGTGCAAGACCCTTACTCCGTCCCATTGATGCTGCAATACACGCCCAAAACTAGCCCAAGTGACATGCATTTTTGTTCCACTCATGCGGGAAATTTAATTTTTTAAAGTGCATTTTCTGTGTGGTCAGAATACTGACCACAGTGTGATAATCTTAAAATGCTTGTGTAAAAGGCAGAAAGAATCGTGGGTCAAGATAAAAAACAAAAAAAATTCTCAAATTCCCGCAAGAAATACTCTCAAGACTTTTGATGATAAATTACTTCAAAAAGCGACATTTTCTACAGTATATTAAGATTCACAATGCATTGCCTTCATTGTAATGGTATCGATTAGCAATGTGTTGCCACAGCTTAGAATCGTGCACGTTCTAAATGAAATTTTCCGGAATTGATGAAATACATAACGTGACGATGATATCTTTTATATTTCATTTGCAACTTGATTTTGTAAGGGCTTCCGCGTTCTTGAGCTGATAACAATTTTTAGATTAATGCTTAATTCACTTTCGTTCTTGACTGCATATATTTCTATAGAATGTACTGCAATGCATTCTTTTTTGTTATCATATTGTATTTTTTGAAAAGAAAATATTTGACTGAAGATTTTTGATAGCATCTCTTGAATATTATACGTATTGCATTACAAATTTAACTTTCGTATGAGCAAGTTACTTTAAATGTTTACCTGGATATATTTTATTGAATCGGACATTTCAGAAATGCATTTTCGAGGTGATTTTTGTAAGTTTCGTGTCTTGTGTCTTGTGTTTAAAACAAGGCCATATATGGCGGGGGAAATCTTTTGGATAAATCCCCCCCCTTCCACCCGAATTCCAAAATTTTTTACAAATTTCGAACCAAATCGGTAAAATATTAAAAAGGTATTACACATTTGCATTTATGCCGTATTCACACACAACCTACTCAACAGAAAATTAACTTCGTGACGTCAGCAACTAGGCATTCGACCTATGCATTCGCACAAAAAAGAGCTAAAGTGCGCATGCTCACACCCTAACTTATATATTAGCAGACGATTTTCGGGTGTGTGTGTATCCACTATTGAAGTGTGATTTTTGCCCTAAAAATAGAATTTTTTTAGCATTGAAAGTTCGATTTTTTTAAAGTAAAAACACAAATTTTCTGAGGTTAAAATGCAAATTTTTTAAGATGAAAACGCAAATTTTCTAAGGTAAAAACAGAAATTTGCTAAGATGTAAACGCAAAATTTTCTAAGGTAAAAACAGAATTTTTCTGCATAAAAGTGAGATTTTTCTTAAGTGAAAATACAATTTCTGTTTCACCTGGACCAGTAATGGCCCATAAATATATATGGCCAAATAGTCCACCCCAAGATTCTGGATCCTAACTTCCCTTACCCTCCAAATGTGATGACATAATATGGCCTTGGTTTAACACTAAATTTTTCGGATGAATTCGTCGTATCATCGAAACACGCGAGACAGTAGACTTAAATTAGCTGTTCTCTGTAAACTAACGGGAATAGCCCATATCTAATTTAGAATCTAAAGAGAGTCGACAATTTTGGTTTCATGGGTAGTATTTGGCACCCTTTATGAGCTTGCCAAGTCATTATTTCGTGCTACGTGTTCTTTACGTGCAGTGGTAATATTGAGTGGGGGAGATCATGATGGTGTTTTCTATCTGGATCAGCCAGCTTTATGACATCCTGATTCTTGATGACATTTTCAATTAATAATGTAATCACTCGGAAGAGTGTGCTGACCCCTTTGGTCGTCCCATTGGAGACTCGGGGCGTTTTTAGTAGGTGGTTTTCGCGAATCTTTGAATTTACTTTGGCAAAGGTTTACATATGAGGGAATGTTTTTGTTTGTGTTGACCTTTGCATGCGATTGATAAATGTATATACGAGCTATAGAAAGATGCGAATCGCACCGTCTATAGTGTGGTCTAGGGAAAACATTCCAGAGTTTCCACTGCCAATGTGAGTTGTTTAGATAGTGTTGAATGACAAAAGTGTGTTTGCATCAAAAGTATTTGGAAGGCCAGACTGAACCGCACACACGACGACTAATTTTATTACCCTTTGTATAACAATGTAAATCTTTATGGACAGCTACGGTTAAACTTTTCTTTTTTCTGTCCTAGGGATGCAAAATTAAACATTTTTTTTTACTTCATTGTATTGGACCCTGTGTTGAATTATTGGTGGGTTTGTTCCCCGTGTATTTTTATGTTTGCTTATTTTTGTTATGGTGGTAGCCTAGGGAGAAATGAAATTCCTCTCACGAGCTTGGGATTTGCGTTGAAAAATACCGTATATTAGACTTGAGAGCAAATTTAAGTCACGTCTTTGTACTGCTGTTGTATATCAGCGAACTCCTCGGAGTCAGAACATTACGCAAAGCAAGGATTTTTTTATCGGAACAATGCCAGATAGCGGCAAATATTGTTTTATTACATGTACGTGCATTAGTTTTACTTTGAACAGACGTTTTTTGTATTCACTGCGAACACAAAATTCACAAATCTTTATAAATGTCATCTTATAAGGTATAATTCTTCGTATCAGTTTCCAACTTCCATAAGTTTCTGTTATTAGTGTTATTGCCAGATTAACAAACACATATTGCTGTGGAAGTCCTGCATGTTTACCACCTCTAAGTTGTTTCCTTTCTTCTATATTTTCATAGGTCTGGTTTTTAGAAAATTATGAGAAAGTTGGATGAAAGCCGCTTTTAAGGCCATGTACACTAGAATCAGTTGATTGCCAAGTTTTAGGCATTTTTGGAAATGTTCCTAAATTTTGGAAAACATAATGAAGTGTTCAGATAACATTATTAGGATATTTAAAAACGAAACAAACAGCACTGCCTAACAGTGTTGGGCAGTAATTGAGTACATTGAATGAATTTGAGTAATGAGTAAAATAATACCGAGTCAATATCCTTGTGAATTAACGTAATATCTGAAATACAATGAGTATTAACGTATTCTGAAATTGAGTACGAATAGAAATACTTGTAAGTAATTGAGTAATTGGAGTAACGAAAATGAGTAACTTAAAATGAGGGCCATCCTATAAGGTAGTATGAATGTATCCTAAGTTTTACATTTCTACTTATGATCCTTTTGTTATCGAATGTTTTGTTCTTTTCCCCCTTTAATTATAAAGATTTTCCTTAATATTGTGTTCTCATATTTATTGCGATTTTTTTTAATTGTAATCGTTTCATCTTATAATAAAACCAACGGTTGCAATCCGCCATACTCTGAATCTGATTACAATACAAGTCCTATACTATGGAGTATGATTCCAATGATCCACAGGTACTCGTAATCTGTACTTCTGCACTTGAGTACATATATTTGACCAAGTTTGATTACTCATTTCATATGACTACTTATTTACATGTACTCTACTTAAACTATAGAGTATGAATCCACTGCAATCGTAATTAGTATTCCTACTGATGAGTAATATACAATTTGCCCAACTCTGCTTTCCAAGTTATCACCTAAATTTCGTTGCATTACTGCTTCTGACAGGCTTCCAATATTTGCTTCACTGTTTGACCCATAATTAAAAATTAACGTAATCCAGTCACGTTGATTGGATTTTTAATTATGAAACATATCGCTTGGAAAGCCTATCAAAAGCAAGTAATGCAACGAAATTAAGGTGATACATAACTTAAGAGTTTAGATTCTATTGTGAAAATATACTATAGGCCAAGTTTGCAATTCGTCAATTAGATTCTGAAGTTGGAAATCCTCATGACATGAACTATAGTAGCCTAGATGATAAAAAAATATTAATGCAGATTACTATTAAAGAAGAACTAACAATGAATAAGCACGCATTTATTTTCTTAGCTGAGCGCTTTGGTAATTTCATTATAAGATAAGGTTTACGGTGATGATAAACGTCAGGGAATTAAAAAAAACTAAATATAAGTTATGGAATGCAATATTTAGATTTAGTTACTAGTTTTGCTAGCCTCAAGAAATGTCGGATTTAAATACGCAAAGGTTAAATTTAAATAGTTTCCGCCCTCCCTCACAGACGTTGCTCCAAGAAATAGATTGTGGCATCAGAAAAAGGAAGCAGAATTTGTATTAACGCGTGTTTAGCATAATTAAGTCATTTGCATATGTATGCTAGTTTTTACGGAAGAGTGGGAAAATGTAGGGTCGCATGTTGCAACACACAACAAGTGAATAGAGGCGCGTGTTGCTTTCGGTTATCTGTGTTTCGTAAGGGCAACAGCATTTAAACAGTCGGAAAATGAGCTTTAGATCTAGATGTTGCTATGGCAACTAATGCTTCAAAATGTAGTTTTTCCATTAAGATTTCGTGGAAACCATAACATTGGGTAATGTTGCTTTATTCCTAGCGGCCTTTTGCAGTCTCTTGTGCGCTATTTAATGCGAAGGCAAAATTTTTGTTGAAACTTTGGAAATTTCCTTCCTGTTTCATTAAAGTTGGCTGTTTTTATGTGACGAAATTAAGATGGGAACTGAAGCACGAGGTAACTCACTTTCTTGAAATTCTTATAACGAAGAGTCAGTGTTCAATGTACGGAAAACGTAAAGGGAACTGGCTATATATAGTATATAGTATATATACAGACGATTCCGCTTAATTGGGACACATCGGGACTTAAGCATTTTGGCCCAATTAAGCGAATTCCACATAA
>JAQGBW010003741.1:0-15478 GCA_034698625.1 Julus scanicus | reverse complement strand
CCATTGTCTAGAGAATTTTGTACATCATGGATAAACAGCGCTAACTGAGTCTCACAGGAACGTCCCTTTCTGAAACCATGCTGGTTATCAACCAGCAAGTTCTCCCGATTAAGGTGATCCATGATCCTAGAATAGATGATATGCTCCAAAGACTTAACGACCGTCGAAGTAAGGGAGACGGGACGATAGTTGCTAGGTTTTTTTGAACACCCACTCTTAAAAATTGGGCACACATTAGCAAGCTTCCAGTCCATAGGGAGACTGCCAGTGATAATGGATTTTTGAAACAAATTGGCCAAAAATTCCCCAATCACTGGGGCCAGTTCCTTAAGAACTCTGGGCGACATGTTGTCCGGTCCCATTTCCTCCGAAAATTCGGTCTGGTCCCATACCTCTAGAAACGATAGTATATAGCTACTTTTCTAATATCCTAATGTCCGCTCGAACTGAATCTAGTACATTTCAAAAGGCAGTAATCGCATTTGAGTTCGCCAGAAACCAGTTTTCCTCCGATAAATTCCATATGCTCCATATTGGGAGACAATTTCCATTTTTTGATCAATGTTGCATTATCCAACCCAAATACAAAATGCATTACGGAAATGACATTGAAAGCGATTCTACGACGTGTAGTCCAATTCCAAAGTGTCAAATGTAGGCACATGTATGGATTCTTATATTTCTTTGGAAAAAAAAAAACTATTTGTTAGCCATGAATTCAAAATGCTTCAAAAGAGGCAATATTTCCTACAAGGAGATAAGTGCGAGGCTAAATTCCTGCAGAGCATAACCAAAATGGAAAATCCCATAAACATTTGCGATAGAGTGAGTTTTCCATCTTGAAGGGAAAATTCTGTACGTTTCATAGATTTCAAAAAATGTTTCATTCCAGTTATAGCTAGCATATGCACTAGCTGATAACTGTTCGTTTAAGAAAAAAATATATCAAATATTGCAAGCGATCTAAATGTACATCACGAAATTGTTTATCGATAAATGGAAATAAATTCATGACAAAATGAGTTTGTTGTTGCTATTACGCAAATGCATTGCAATGAGTAAATAACCTTATCTTGATTTTGATGGACCCTTCAGAAAAAATTAACCAAAAGTAAAGGTATCAAATAATAAGCGTGACAGCAATTGAAAACAAATTTTAAGTGAAATATATTATGTATGAACACCTGACTGCAAAACAAGGACTTTGAACATATTTTCAAAAATTGGGTTTTTGACATTTTCTGAAACTTGACATCTAGACACAGTTTGCAACAAGAACGGAATACCTAGGAATCTTTTGACATTATGGGTACTCAAACAGACCCCCAACAATTTTGCACACGTCTGTATTCTAATCATTTAATAGGGGTCATTTTACATGTGCCGGCCCAGTTTTTAAAATGATGCCTTCTAATTGCTTGGACCTGTAATGTCCAAGCAATATTGGCTGTAATGTAACTTTTAGAAATGCTGTTGAAAAAAGGAGGTTTTAACTGAAAGTTGATCTTGCAGTCTATCTTGGCAGCCCTGTGCAAGCTGCATTTGTGCCCATTTCACAAAAGATACTCAACTTGTGGACCTTTTCAGAGTTGCTTGAGTCTACCGCGCATGTGCACCATTTTTGGGCAGATATAGTCCAACTGCTCAAGTGAATAAATAGTTCGTTTGAGTATCCCTGATAACATTCCGAGGTAAATTTTTAAAATAATTCGCCTTATGTACGAAATATTTCCTTCCAAAATGTGTTTCTTGGTTCGTAATTAATTACAAAACTCGGGCTTCTATCTTACATAACACATATTATGCACTTATTTTTATAAAATATTCCATAAATAAATTATTATCCTTTACTTCAGAAAAACGGTAAATAACTGAGAAAAGTTTCAAAATTCCTTTAGCAAATTTGGCCCTCATTCTGCAATAAGCCATTCATATGATTGAAATAATACGTACATGGTATTTACTAATTTGACAGAATCAGACAATACATTGTACGAATTTTAAAATTCCTAGAACGGAATAATGCATGTTTATCAAATGAATTTTTAAGGAAAATATGGAGGTGATTATAGAAATATCAAATTAAGCTCACTACATACATGTATGTTTATGTTCAGTGCATGTTCAAGTTGAAATATTACATGAGAAATAATTCACATTTCATGTCAGGTGCTGCAATTGCATTATATATATTCAATACGGTAGTACACATTTTTTCCAATATCAATACAGCTATGTAAAAATGTGATTTTAGCCATAAAGTGTGTACAGAATAGCAATTGTCAAATTTTACAATTATTCCAAGTTTCTAGAGCACAGATTATGCGGCTGATTCCCCTATTTCAGTGCTAGACAAATTGTAAGCTATTACAACATCCATGACAACAAAGCCAATCCTCATAGACCTCGCGCCATTTTGATACTTGTTAACTTAAGATATGTCAATAAAAGTCTCCAGTTCTGACAGGTCAATTAGAAGCAAAAGACAACCTCAGTGGGTTGTTGCTTTTCAAAAAAAAAAAATAATAATAAAAAACGTGATTCGCAAACACGACAAATTAAATTTCTGTTCTCGATTCTGCGCACAGCTATTTTGTATCCAAGCCTGCCATTGGTAAAAATGAAAACCAGCATCCTTGTTGAGTGGGCTTCCCAAAAACCAATTCAAAAACTTTTCGTACCACAAAAGTTAGCGAGGCCAACCAAATTTATGGTGAAATCCAACAGCTG
Organism: Julus scanicus; assembly: GCA_034698625.1. Classification (NCBI taxonomy): domain Eukaryota; kingdom Metazoa; phylum Arthropoda; class Diplopoda; order Julida; family Julidae; genus Julus; species Julus scanicus. The sequence goes on along the minus strand of JAQGBW010003741.1, from coordinate 12,748 downwards.
ATTTTAATAAAGTGCCACGGGTGCATTTCCCTTCTCTTTTCCATTAGATTCGCATCGTGTCACACTGCGCTCTCGCAAGTTGACAAGGTGAAGACTTCGCAGCAGCGTTGCATGCAGCTATGCAAAATAGATCCGCGCTCATTTTGCATTTTTCTCCTTGTTTCATCATGTTCATTTTAATGACAAGTGACACAAAAGATAAGAGAAAAGAAACGACAGACAGAAACAGATTGGAAAGATGTGTATATCCGAACGAGCATGGGTGAAAGGAAAAAAGAAAAAAAAGCCAATGGATTTACATTTGCATACAGTACAGTAGATCTTCTCGCACAGTTATTACTTTTTATCAGTGGCTGTATGCATGCTCGCTTGTACCATCCTCAAATGGTTCATTACGAAAAGAGGCTTCATTGTCATGATTACAGCTTATGGATTGAAGCGACGGATATGATGAAGAATATTATAGAAATTTCAGTAGATGCATACGTGGGCGAATGGATGGCTCGTTGGGAAGAGGACAAGTTGATATTTTGAAGAAAGAAAAAAATGTGAAGTATAAGGATAACAAGCGTATTCTTTCTGAATAAGGCGGTAACACGTACTTGTACGAAAATGGAGATTAAATTATTTATAAAACACGAGTTTTCGAATTACGTTCGGAATGAGTTGCATAAAGGATGTATGTATGTACGTTACAAACTGCGAACTAAACTAAGCAAAAAAACCTTGAAATCATTGAAGCATTGTACTTTTTTTAGATAAGTAAATTGTCAAATGCTTCATTCAAATATTACGTAGTGAAAATGTGGCTTTGATAAATATTCAGAGTGCAAAGTCAAGTTTGTTACCATCTTGAACTTAAATTTCATAACACCCAAAAATAATCAAAATATTTATTAAACACTGTTTTAAGATTATGTTCAAATGATTTTTCCAGTGTATCTCGCAACAATGTTGCAGCATATAAATTTGTAGTTGTAGTTATTATACAGTATTAGTCAATTCAGTAACAATGTATTGAATTAAATAATCAATCCCCTAAGGAATAAAATAAATTTGGAAAGAAATTCTTGTTAAAAATGTAATTCTAGTAATTATCTTTTGCGATATAATATTACATTTATGGGAATTATTCATAAAAAATAAACACATTGTTATTGTAGAAACAAATCAGACGAGTATATTATAATGGTTGTTTTAGTACATTCTATTATAAACAAATACTTCAATAATAAACTTCGCATTATAAAGTCAACAGAACTTTAAAGTACCAAAATGTCATTATAGCGAAACGAAATTAAATAGCAAACTAAATCAATAAACTTGTTCATACTAACGTTAAAGGGCCTCAAAATAGCCCGATTGATTTCAATTCAATGTATTTGTATTGTTGCAATGTTTGCTTTAATTCTGATTTAATGTTCGCTGAACTACATTATTGATTACCACAACATGGACATAGATTGCGAATTTTGTACACTACACCAATTCACATTTCACTTGACCATAAATACATTTTGAACAATGTCATCATGGCCATCTACCGTAATTCTTGCAAAATACAAGGACTTCAGAAAAGTCGTATTCAGCCTCACAGTCGTTTGAAGTTACAAATACAGGACTAGATGAACTACTTTCACTCCCTTAGCCAGCTATTCGTGTCTATTCACTGAGTATTAAACCAGATATGGGTGTCTTCATATATATATCCACGTTTGATGCACTTCTCTGCACACTGGCAATATTCAGAAAGCATCCTTAGTATCGATCCCAATCGAAACAAAACGAATACAGAAAGATGCCAACACAAGAGAGCAGAATGAGTATTGACTTTGTAGGATGCAGACGAATTGAGTTTATTAGCCTATATTGATAGGATGCCCGAAAAGGCATCAATATTAAAGTTGGATTCATCTAAGTGAGTGAAAATGCATGCTACGTGCGCTGTCTTGTTTGAACGATTTTGTAACCCATGGTAACCTTGCTTGTAACCTTAGAGCTGTTCCTGGATCGTTTTCCAGAGACACATTGCGAAAGCCAATGATGGTCATGGATCAAATATGCCAACGACCATCGAAACGGACATCTCCTGCTGTCCATTTTCACCAAGTTGATCCATTCTCAATACCTTCCACTTGCCGTTTATTTGCACTACAAAGCAGAACACAAACAAGGTGCTGAGAAAACTACAGCAACAGCAGGTTCTTGAGAGGCGATGTAACATGTTGGCGCATGCGTGGATCGTTTGTCAAGCATAAAATCCCATATACTATACGTTATACTGTGTCACTTCTAATTTAAATTGTTCAATTCCTTCTTTTTTATTCACGTCAGCAAACAGCAAACATTGGCAGATTTCAAGCAGACAGCTTATCAATGCCATACTAATTAATTAAAGATTAATTTAATTATAAAGGCATGCACAGCTAACGAACAATGCTGTACTCAAGGTAACATCATTCCCAAAGGCAGCAATAATTTGCTTTCGCGTGAAATAAGACACTTGAAAGCACTTTTACAAGTGTACAGAAAGAAAATTAATTTCTGTACACAGTATAAAACAGTGGTGCCCATACGCACAAGCCCCATTCCTTCTTAAGTTAGTCGTGTATTCGAAAAAGAGGGGGTCTGTGTGTTGGGGAGGGGGATAAAGACTACTGTATAAAAACCAAGCAAGAGTGGAATTAAAAAATCAACTGAAAGTCCTTTTCAGCTTAATGACCCAAAACATTGAACACAAACTATACATAGTTTTCATTTTACAGTGGGTAACTTCACTTTAACTAAAGGCCGAAGGCACTAAAATCTTTTTAAAAATACCCATTTAACTAGCTACAGAATATGGATAAGAAAATAGATATACAATCTAATTAAATAATAATTGCGAACTTCGCTTAGTACGCATAAATGACAGGGTAAAACTGAAGATTATTTGAAGCAACAGGACACATTTCAACCATGCAGTGTAAAACAATTTGATTTTTTAATCGACTAAAAACAACTGCATGACCAGCACGATAGTCTGATTTTAAATTATCCATGTATCTTTACAGTACATTATTGTATGTAAGGAAAATGCTAAATTTATTGAACTTACCCGATGCCTAAACCTGGTTTTAAGTTGTTGTTGATATTGTTGTGACCAGTGCAACCGAGACGTGTGTTGAGCCACCCATTTCAGGCAAAAGTAATTAAACCCCAAGGTTAAACAACATGTTTTGACCTCTGGAGATTGAATAATATTTACTAAAATGAGTGACGCAATGTCAATCACTGTAGCCTCTCTGTTGCAATCTCTGTTTAAGGGAATACTTAGTAAATTAACTTTTCTAAACATTATTTTAATATTCACTTCATACATGATAATAATGACTACATAATAATTTGCAGATATTGTACGAGTATGTTGTGATCAGTAAATATGGGTATTTTTAAAAAATTTGAAGTCCGTGTCAATCTCAGAAGCTTAGCTTCGTATTGCGGTCAATCCATGCAACCTTTGTAAATTCCAGCAAATTCCGAACGAGCATTTCAACTCGATTACGAGCAATAAAAGGTGAAGAATTTCAAGAATTAACCATGAATTGAAATGAAGGCCACAAGAAAAAATTTCACATGCTCTATTATTAATGATGCATCAGAAAGTCCATTTACACACATCAGTTATGTGAAATCGCCTCAGTGCCAGTGAAATAAAAGATAGGTTTTTTTTACCGTGTATTGTCTTTTATAGAATTTTTTGGTCAGTAAATTTACAGTATTTTAATTATTAATTTTTTGTTGTTATATTCCTTGTCTCTTATATTCGTTGATTGAAATAAGCAACATTTTAAATGTAAAATTAATAACCATTTGGAAACATGTTCGTGTACACATAAACACGCTTTTCTTTCAACATGAATTCCTTTCATCTCCACCCAAAACACATGTACATTTGCATTTCCATATCTACCATCAACTATTGTTATTAAACAAGAATTAGGATTTTGAATCGTTGTTTACATGTACTACTTCTTCAGGCCATGGCCGTATGTTGTTAAATAATGCCATGTACCGCTTTCATTTTTTGTAATAAAAAATGACATAGTGAGCTATCTTAGCCAAAACGTAAACAATGTCTCTTGTAGTTTAAAGGATATTGGTTTCGATAGTTAATCCGACTTGCAAACACCACGAAAATATCAGAAAAAATCGACAAAAAAAAAAAAGAAAAAAAAGCTGCATGCCACTTGTGCATTTGGAGAAAATTGGGCGTCTTATTGCCATAAAAACCTCTTCCAGCAGGTGGTTATGCTCTCAAGAAACATCTAAAGGGATATGATATTGCATGATATAGGCAGTTATATTTACCGTTTATCACATGGATTTTACGCTGTTAGGGAGGCCTATTATCATGAAAATGCACATTTGTTTTATCTTAAAAACACACAAGGAAGATATAAAAAGTTTCGTGTAATCAGATTTCCTAAAGTATATCTTAGATAATATCCATCCTTTATCTGTCTTGAGCAGCTTACGTGTATATTCAAGAAAGTCATCAGGATGAATAAAAAAAAACAATTTCTGCTTGTTATGTGAGACCACATTCTGTTGTTAAGTCTGTTGCAGAAATCCGATGTTTAGTGAAAACTGCCTAGAGGGTAATATCTATAGGTCTGCTGTTTATTTCGCCTAAATTGCATGCTATTATATAGAAATTTATGTATACAAAAAGTATCCAGCCATTCTCCAGAATTTGGTGGCAATTGTGGATTTTCTTTTCTTGATCCAAATTAGCAGAGTTTACAACACCAATATGCAGAAGCATAAAAACATTTTTTGTATTGTAATGCCGAATCTTCAAAATGGGGAATTCGTACTGAAAAAGTTGCAGGTAATTCAACGATAAAGGTGCATGGACCAACCCAAATCTTTATCCTAACAGAAAAGTTCTTTAAAGATAAACAAGTGAATTATTAATTTTTCAAAGCATTGGTTTGCTACAGATTGCATTTGGATAATCTCAACATTTCATTATTGAAATGGGGCTTTAATACTGTCCTAATTTATATAATATCCATTTTAATTTAATGAAGCCCCAGTAAGAGCATTCCCCCATATAGGCTTCAAATATATATATATATATTCTGAATATTACACGATATATACCTTCTACTAATTCAATGTAAGCATATTATTACAGATTTAGGCAAATTCGAATCTTTGGAAAATTGGAATTGCTTTAATTATTGCATTTGGAGGTGTAGGCCATACATGTGTATATGTATTGTTTATTATTCCCTGGTATACAATAGAAGGTCACAGGCCGAAACGTCGTGTTAAACCAAGTATTGGTCGTGGTATGTCACTTGTTTCCGAGATAACTCATAATGTAGTATTACATTTTATTTTAAATTTAAAAAAACCAAACTTATTCAATTGTATTGTGGTAAACTTTATCACATAATAGGGTTGAGATCACATAATATGTGCTTTAGAACAAATAAACTTCAGTTCGTCAAAATTTAAGATTATCAAGATTATGTTTGGGAAATGGTCGAAATGCATAATAATGCGAGAAATATTTCAAGTAAAATATAGGGTGGAACATAATTAATCTGACAATTTCATTTATCATCCAAGTTGGACTGCACATGAGCTTGTGTAATATTCAGTGGGGGACTGACCAGTGTCAGATTGCCCAATGGCAAGTGAATCCCTGATAAAGTGGACCCCCTAGAAATTCAATTATAACAATCTGTATTTATATTTAGTATCTTTCCCATATGAAAAGAAATGCATTTTAAAATTCATATAGACACTGAAATGCATTTTCAATGTCCATGTATTTCATATGGGATTGTTTATTTAAAATACACTGTATGTGATATGTATGAATTAAAATTCGTATATTAATATTATATTAAAGAAAGTGTTTATATGCATTTATCATGCTACGGAATATTCAGTTTATTGACTCCATACACATTGTATGATTCAATGGCACTGCAAGAAGGTTGTTGTTGCTTTTTTGTAAGGATGAGGCAATTCGAAGAAAACGTCTACAGTATATTCTCATAATCAAGTTAACGGGGGAAAAAAACCCGGATTTTTCATCATTTAATTATGCAAAATACCCAGCTTAGGTATTCCATTTTGAGCTGCTGTCCATCTCGAGATTCTTCTTATAGGGGTTTTCTTTACTTCCAGAGTATTTTCAATCTTTCGTAATGCTACTCTGGAGACTTGCAAGAAAAAAAAATACTTCTTAATGCAACGCAATATGTACTGTATTTCTGTTCGTATCTTGGTTTACTTGGCATGGATTTCCGTCTTCCATTACTACATCACGCTCTATGCTAACGATAGCTCGCAAGTCTGTTATGGGGGATATTACAAACCAACATGCAACATATAGTACTTCTGTTTACAAAGCGAAAATGCCTAAGGCGGCACGCTTGCAAAACTAAATATCTCATTTTCGTAAACCTAAACAAATTGAAACAGAGATTTAATGTTTTTTTGTGTTTTTTTTTTTTTTTTGTCTTCATGCAATGTCGAAAGACCCATTTCTTTCAACTACTGATAATATATAAGCAGTTGACGTTATTCTTGTTAAATTTGAGCTTGTATGCCACTGGACATGCATTCATGCCCATCTACAGTAATTGCCATCTAGCATGTAGGAAAACGGTTATTGGCATTGTTCCATGGATATGGCGTGACTAAACAAACCCTACAAGTCATGATATACAACAAACTGTTCAGCAGCTGATGCCTTGAAAAAAAAACCAAAAAAGTCCATGGAAGCCGCCTTAAATACAACAGATCTGAATACATTTAATTTGAAAATATATAATCCTTACCTAATTACTGCGAAATTCAGATGTAAAGTAAGAAGTACATCACCAATCGACATAATCTAATACTAATTTGAAATTATGCAATGGTAAAAAACATTTCTTACATATACATACATAAAACTGAGTAAAATCAAACAAGTAAGTGCTTCTATGAATCCCATAACCACATATCATCCTTATGGAGAGCTTTCAATTGCTAAATTTAAGTGATACATGCAGGCAATATTATAAAGTAAAGCTTTCCACAAATTATCTTTGAATGACCTTGCATTGGGAATTGCAAATCTATAAAAATTTAAATCATCACAAACTAAAAGAGAAAAACATTTTTGCTTGTATAAAAATTCAATTGCTACTTTAGAATCATGGATAGATTGCCAACCCCATATTTGCTTGCATTCTTCAGTTCACGACAAGACAGTAATGAATACATTACTTCGACTTGTTTTTATATGAAAATGAGGGTAGAAAAGCTATTGGAATATTGAATGGCATCTCATTAAGCTAACATTATCCTCTTTCCTCATACAAGCATACAAATAGTTGCACTGCAAACGGTGGAATAAATATACTATTCAGAGTTTCAAATGTCAGACCAAGACTGCACAGCTGCCCTTTTGATTTCTTCTGCAAAATAAACAACGCACAAAAACTAAGTGCAACAGTTGATGAATGCTCAATATTTCTGCCGACTTGTTAAATATATACATAAAAAGCTTGCAATAAAAATTTTCGATTTTTTTTAAGAGGCAAACTCTCTACAGTCAAACCACATTATGATAAACTCGTTTATTGCAAGTTGTCAGCACCATTAACTAAATTTACAATCCTCTGTAATTTGGTATTTATAAATGGGTTACATTTATTTACATCAAACTCTGATAACACGAATTTCGGAGTTTCCAACAATTCTCCTTACACTCCCACATGGAAAAGAAATGCATTTAAAAAATGCATATAGATTGACACACTGAAATGCATTTTAAAATGTGTTTTGAATGTATTTTGAAACATATTTATAAATGCATTTTTAGAAATACATTTCTAAAAATGCATTTCTAAACGCATTTTTAAATACATTTTTAGAAATGCATTTTCGGTGTCTTAATCTATATGTATTTTAAATGCATTGCACATGTATTTATGTTTGATGTGGGCTTCCTTTGTTTGTTTTTTGATTTTAACGTGCCTATTTCTGCAAGGCATCGCCAGGGGATGAGCCTATATCACCTACCCAAGAATTTTGCTTACGAGGGGGACTTCCTACCCCTCTCGAGGAGTCCTTGTCATGCGGAGAGCAAGGTGGGGGGGAGAGACCAGGATTTAAACTAATCCGAAAGAGCCGACACTTAGAGTAACCAACTCATTAAAACCACTGCATTAAAACAAATTTGTAAAGATGCGGCTTCGATCAAAGAATATGGCTTTTACGTTATCGGATTCGGCAGCTCAAAATGGGGCTTCCCGTTATCAAGTTGTAACGGGACCTCTCCGTTTTCAGCTGAAGAACCCTTCAACTCATGTACGTGTGTAGCTTTAGCGAACAGACCAGATGCACAGAACAGAAAACTTAAAATTCAAATTCTGATTAAATTGATGATAGGAATAAAACACTGTTTTGTAAGCATATTTTAAATTTTTCTGATAATAAGTACTACGGTAATTCCGAACATATTTTAAAGGCAGCGGTCGGGGAACCGGGTAAATTACCCCAAATGGGGTAAAAATGAAATTTTTTTTGGGTAATAGGGAAATTTTTCTAATATTTCAATGTAAATTAATTCAATAAATAATGTTTATTTAAAATTTGCATTCATTGTTTTCTTTTCAGAATGAGGGGGGGAGGGGGAGGGGGGGGGGGAGGAATATCGACTTACGCAAAAATATTTCGGGGTAATGGTTAAAAAAGTTCCCCGACCGCTGTTTTAAGGTATCCTGGAGTTCGTCTTAATGAATTTCGACTATATTAGAAATTCTTCAATCTAACGCATTATCAATTAACAAAAATTTACGCATGTGCAAGAAACATAAATTGCCTCCAATTATTAAAAGCCTCAAGATCTGAGCAATGCATTTTAATAATTTCGAAATAATAACAACAATTACATATACAGGCCTACCTAGAATATTTTGGAGGATCATTTTCAGAAAACGTCAAAAAGATGACTACCATAATCCGTGTAAATCAACTACTGTAATAAAACTTCACCCGATTTTTTTTGGGTTTCAAAGAGTTGTAACACAATTTCAATGTGATTTTTTGGATAATTAACGAATTTTTGAAAGTTAATATTTCCATACATTAAAATTGCAAAAATGCATAGTTTAGTCTTATTTCGTGGATACTTTTTAAGATCATTTCATATAAAGTGCAGTTCAACGAAATGTACGGAAATAATAACTTTCAAAAATTCGTTAATTATACAAGAAATCGCATTGAAGACATATTACAAGTATATTCCAAATGTATCTGTCTTTGACAACATTCTATGTGTTTTCAGGATATTCCTAAAAGTTATAAGATGTCTGTAATGGAGTAACACTTTGCTATTTAATCGGAGCCAAAAAAGGATAAAAAACAAGAACTTCTGTTGACCACACATCGATCGCAACTTCCATGACTGCCTTCGGTGGGGGGAATATTTTCCAACCTAATCCGAAAACTGTATCATTAATTAAATCTGCTATATGATTTCATTAGTAGCGATTCGGAGGACTCTTGTCCAGCAGGAATACGCTTCTAGTACATTTTCAGAGATGACGTCTCTCCATCACCAGCTTGTAATTCCTAATACGCATCGGATTGATCTTAATGGAAACCAGTGAAGATTTTTATGTCTTGAGGCCCATGAGGTTTGTGTTGTGGGCGTTGATGAAAAAAAAAATGCTCAGCGAAATGAATTTTTGTAAAGCGTTTCAATGCTATTATAGGCACTTGATTTCGATAAAGAAACTCATGAAAGCGGCGGCAGAAGAGGCGTAAAAGATGTTCTTCCTCAAGTTACTCAACTGGACTCTGCTTTTTATTACCACTAAATAACGGATGGCCATTGTTACCGCAATAGAGCTCGTGTTAATGCAAAGAAGGGCTCTTGTTTTATAGACCTCATCGAAGAGCATAAACCCAACAGACATTTTCGCCAAACAGAGGAGGAAGGTCTGATGCAGGCACCGGTCCAAATGGTTTACGGCGCTCTCCTGCGTGCTTAATTCACGAGGGGCTCAAAGTTCCAGGAGATGTAATGACATTAACATGTCCCAGAAGAAGATCACATCGATGAAGTCATTACCAACACAAACTAACGAAAGCACAAAGGCAAAGGTTTTAACAGAATATACTGTACATTTACTGCACTGTAATTGCCTTTGCTGACCAAGGATCCACCATTCTCCCCCGAAACTGTTTGCAGAAACTCCCATTTTCCACCACACACCCCAGTAAGTCAAAATATCTTCCATCTCCTCTATTTCCTCCTCAAAAATTCACAATCTAAAAAGTAAAATATCTTAAAAGCACGATGAGATTTATGTTATTTTTTTTTTCCAAGACTACGAAATAACAAGGACTCATGAATCAATTTCAATTTTTTTTAGGAAGCAATATGAAGTTTGTTTGATTCATGATATACTCAGTCCATGACAGGAAAAGATACCTCTTTCAAGTTTCAATTTAGTTAAATACATGAATCAGTTGGCCTTATTTTGTGAGCAAGAGAAATATGAAACATCAGATTGTTAGAACATTGATCGTTGCAATACATGTGTTTGCAAAGATTGGATGAAGTCCTGAAATAGATCGCCCTAGAAACAGTTAAAAAATTCAGTAAATTTTACAGGAAAAGTAGACTAAAATTTGAAGAAAACATCCAGTAAACTGAAGATATAAGAAATTACTTTCAAATTTACCATAAATTTACGAACTTAATTTTAACTGCAGTTTAAAAAATCCGTAAATTTTATTCAGATGCTGCATATATTCTAAACATCAAAATTTCCCAACTGAAATAGCTATTAATTCCAAAACTTATTTCTATCAGGAATGGTTAATACGGATAAATACAACGGATAAATACATCGTAGTTCAATTAACAATTTAATTGGCAATTTCTTAAAGAAATTGTTTGTTATTTAAGAACAAAATCATAATTACTTTCTGTTTTTCAAACACGTTTGCATTTTCTGTTAATTACATCGGAAACAACATAAATTTGATTAAATACAATTGCAATACCTTGAGCAGATCTTGAAGATCGCTAAGGAGTAATTACGAGAAATTCTATTCATTGCTATCAAAATTTTCATTTTCATGCCGTTGTATGAATTGTATAATTTACTACAAAGTAGTTTCAAAATGACAATTGAAAATGAGCATACACCAAATCAAAATAAATGAACACGTGTATTTTCTAAATCCATTCTACCATTTTATCCCTGATTACAAGTGTAATCCACAATTTAGCGAAAATTATGCTCAGCAGCTTTGATCATTGTCTAGCAAGTCAGTCAAATTCACTCCAGACTGCTTGTAGTTGGCCAAAATACAGTATCATATTTTCATTTAGGCTTCAATTGATGCAATCGGATGATCTTCAATGACACAAATAATTCACGTGACAAATGACGTCGTACATGTGGCATCGTCAAACTCGATCATATTTCAGTGATTTTAAGATATAAATGACTCAATCAACAAAAAGTTACCAAAGTTATCAGAAATTGACCATCTTTCACTCTCTAGTGAGGGAGGTTCAAAAATTAATCCATAACAGAACTTGGGACATGTTTTCCTTTACGAAAATTCAATAAAGATGCAAACGACATTCATGTGGCTTTAGTAGGGTTTAACATCCTCTGGTCCATGGGATCAAGTGAGACCATGACCAGCTGTCCAAACAAAGTGTATATCTCATTGTTATGGTGTTCAATCTGACAGGTTTGCTATATTTGCTAACAGTATTTACTTGATAATCTGTGTGTTAACGCACGTTTTCAGATAGCAGCTTAAGGCATTGCAAACTGGTTTGAGCTATTTTATTCATAAGTTTGCTTCAGAAGCATTTCAATAATTTCGTCGATAAATCCACCCACTTATGGAATTCTCCCTGTCAGCAAGTTCTTACCAATTGGAGTGGTTTCTTGTTCATTCATTCGTTTTGATAGACACTACATTACCATCTCCTGGAAGACATATACAAATGTCTTTACAGAGGCATGCAATTATGGAAAGCTGCAGGACCTGCACACTGCATTTATCTAGCCAAAAGATGTCATATTTATCGGTGCAAATCCATCACCCAATTTCAGCATAAGCTGGCTTCCACAACGACAATGTCAGCCCCTCGTCAGCCTTTGCTATCTGTCGAAAAAGCACGAGGGCAGAAACGAGAGATATCCCAGTAGGATTATTAATGAAACAGAGATAGAAAAAATCATACATACACTAAATACATCAACGGGGGATACACATTGTGCGAAGGATTGGAAAAAAAATCAGGCATTTTTTATATTAAAGAAATTTATTACGAAGAATATATATGGAGAACGAGATTACCCAAAAATTTTCAAAATAATTTTCAACAAAACGTCTGGGGAGGAATAAATGCAGCTGAATGGTTCTCTTTTTGACTAGACTTAAAATGTATGTTTGGAAAAAGTACAGAAAATATATAACTTCATTTTAAAATATTTCTAAGGTTGCAAAATAAGTAGACCACTATACACAGTATGTTCAAAGACAAATAAGGGACACATGGTAGCACTATATCTTTGGAAAGCACTATAATCTTGGTGAAGGCTAAATTGTGCTAAAATTGTTTTGCATGTAATACAGAATGTAACGTTTTTGTTGTTTTCAATACCTAGTTTATATCTCTTAGATTTGTATTGAACTGATAATTAATGAAACT
>JAQGBW010003740.1:0-15479 GCA_034698625.1 Julus scanicus | reverse complement strand
CTAGAATAAAAATCCAATTGCGAGTTGAATAATTACTTTTCAAGAACAAAAACTTTTAACTGCAAATATTTTCTTCTTAACTTTTGTCAGATCGCAGAAATTTTGGTTAATGAAAGAGTGCTGCATACAACTTATTTGCAAATCAAAAGCATTGGGTTGCTGATAAAACCTGATTTTATAAAGACGTTGTACCACTTTTCCCCGTGTCCCACTGTGCCCCGTGTCCCACTGTGCCCCGGTCTCCCCTACACCATTTTAAACACAATGACCACTATTTCAACTTTTTACAATATAACGAAAATATTTTACGAAATGCAGGCCATATCTAACGCTTCTATAAATGATAACCTGTCTTTTTAGACATAAAAATAGCTACAAATTTCATACTTCGTTATTCGTAAACTTACTCAGGTATGAAGTTTAAACTTTGCGAGTCTCACGAATGTTAAACCACAATAAATTAAGACGGATATGGTTTTGAATTTTACAGAAAAAAAACACTTAAACATTTTTTAAAAAAACGCAATAATGTCTTAATTTAAGGAAGGGGAGGAAATGTAAAACAAGGGGTTTGTGTTCAGGTTCAATGACACTTTCATGTTAGATATGGCGGATGAGAAAATCTCATAAACACTATTGGTCTTATCACGACCACATCTTTAATTAAAACATTAATAAAATGATAATTAAGCATTCACTGAGTATACAAGTGCTCTTAATTTGTAAATTAATAATGTCCAACAAAAACTTTTTATATACTGATTTTAACTCGAAAAAACCCTTGCAAAAATCCTTTGAAAAGTAGGGACCTAAGGGGCTGTTCAAAAAGTACGTCCTCAAGAGGGGAGTGTGGGGGGAAAGGGGGGGGGAGGAGAGTCTAATGGCATATGGACAGGGGGAAGGGATGGAAAATCCATTATGGACGTCCACTAAAGATAGTATTTTTCAGTTTTTGGAATTTCTGTTTGAGTTTTAAAGATCAGTGAGGAGGAAATGGACACCGGAAGAAATATGTCCCCACTCCCAAATGTACTTGAATTTTTAAAACCTCAGGAAAGTCGGGAATTATCCCTAAATTTCTGTTGGACACCAGTTTTATGATGGAATTTCCATTCGAGGTCAGGAATGTCGTGGAATTTGCAGGGAGAAGGGTGCTTGGAAATCTATAAGATGGGCCTTTGTATGTTCCAACAAATTTTCTGGACACCCTACATTTCAACAAAAATTAAGGAAGGTCTATGACTGGGAGGAGGGAGGTCTGGGGCTAAAATGACTAAAATGGACACAATATGGGGACATGAAGTGAGGGTCAATTTTTGGAGGAATTTCGGGGACGTCCTTTTTGAATGGCCCCTAAGTGATTTTGTTTAATTTTTTTCTCGAGGAAAGGTCCAAGCAATCCATATTCCTCATGATATTTGAAAAAATGGCTTTTTTAATATTTAAAAAACCACCAAAAACAGGCCCAAAGTATCCACATATCCTATATTTTATCCACAAATATATATAAATGGGCCATGATTATATGGACATTATGATTTATTGTATATGCTAGTAGTGTTATATTATGACTTACATACGGTTTTCTAAAATCAATTTATTTATTGGATTAATTATTTAGCATGTACTTGTTATTGAGATCACGTTTTCATGCATAATTTAAACATGTTTCATTTGCTGAACAAATGCAATCATGAATTCAAATGTAGAAAACGCTGATTTGAGAAAATTCTCGATGCTAATATTAAACACGAGACGCGTGGATTAAGCATGGCACGTGCGCACGAGCCGTGCATGGAGATATTCAAAATTTGAATTTGGCGCCTATTTCATTTTTTTTTATTCTAACGGCGCTTTATCATTCGGACTTTAATAAATCTCGTGGCTTCGTACAGGGTGTCGTGGAAATAATGGCATCGAGTTAGTTTTTTATTAAAACATAAATTAAAAATAATTCAATTTGAATTATTATAAATGTGAATATGCAAAAATAAGTATGTCCATATATATGTAAATATTCTGTATTTTCCATTACAAAATATCAACAAAGAACTAAAAAAGAAGAAAAGTATGTTCGTCCTAAATATGTCATTTTTTCACACAATTTTTTTTTTTTTTTTTTTAAATGACGTCTTTATGACCGAAAATTTCTCTCCTGAAGACGTCATCTTGTGACAAACAATGACCAAAATAATGCCCAAAAAATGACCAAAATAATGACCACAAAAATGACAACAATAATGACGTCTTTATGACAAAAAAATGACCAAAATAAGTACCAAACAATGATCAAAATAATGGTCAAAATAATAACGTCTCTATGACCAAAAATGACTAAACTAAAGACCAAAAAATGACTAAAATAATGACCAAACAATGACCAAAATAATGACTTCTTTATGCCAAGAAAATGACGTCTTTTTGACAAAACATGACGTCTTTATGACCAAAAAAATGACGTCTTTATGACCAAAATAATGACGTATCAATGTCTAAAAAATAAACAAAATAAAGACCAAAAAATTACCAAAATAAGGACGTTTTTATGACAAAAAAAATGACCAAACTAATGGCGTCTTTACGTCAAAATGACTGCCCCGATGACGTCATTTTTTACAGAAAATATGACGTTTTCATGACCAAAAAATGAGTCTTAAAGACGTCATTTTTGACCATAACAATGACATCTTTATGACATAAAATGACGTCATTCTTAATTCAAATTGCTACTTGGCAAGTGTCCTATATCAATTTTCATCCCTTTAATATTAATAATCTGTTTATTTTATATGTTTAATTAGGTTCTGGAGAACATATCCTTATTACTTTAGCATGCACTTATGTTTGTACTTAAGTACGCACTCTTCAAAACTTCAGCACGCGTAAAAGTTTAAAATGAAAAAAGTTTTAGAAAGTGTCTAAAACTAAGTTTACCTCATTATTGTCACCAATTTGAAATGAGTTGTATTGAGTTGAAATATAGCAATTTTTTCCCAAACTTTTCCTTAACTTTTTCTTGATCTGTTGTCCTTAATAACAGCATAAAAAAGAGAAGGAGGAGGTGGAGTTCCCTAGGAGGAAAAAAAGCAACCAGTCATGAGTTGTGTGACATGTTAAGCACAATATTTTAAAAACATCTTTCCGGGTTTAAGACAAGAAGAAGGTAGAATTGAAAGCAGGTAGAAACAACGAGAGAGAAGTGCTTGAAAAAAAGAGGTTTTTTTCCCTCCTCATTTACTTTGAAATTTTTCATCTGAATGCACATGTCTGGAAAGAACAGATCGTATTATTATTTCACAGGGTTGAGAACCAAATAACTCTCCCAAAAACTCTCCCAAAAACTGTCAAAGTGTCGTCCAAACACCAAAATCCTGGAAAAATCCTCGAAATTTCAGGACTTTTTATTTTGGAAATGGTGACCACGACTTCCGTTTTATTTTTTCAATTATTGGATATATTTTGCGATGGAACAACGTGGGCATTGTTATTGTTATTTGTTTATGTTGGAAACTATTTCATATTTGCAGTTAAGGTAAGTGATTTACGATATTTGGAAGAATAACAAAAAAAATAGTAAATATTAAACTTTTTAGTTGACATTTCAAGTTTTTTCCATGACCTAAAATTATTTCAGATAAGATTGGGAAAAGTTTTTCATTATTTTCTAAAAGTATTCACTATCGAATAACAGGAAATACGTGATGGATTATTTATTTTGGATATATAGGAAAATTTTAACATCGGAAAACGATATTTATTTCCCTGACTTTTAAGGATTTTTAAGTGTAGCTAAACGTAAAAAACAAGCAAATATTAAGTTTTAGTTGACTTTTCAAGGAGTGTTTTCAAGTTTTTTCCCTGACCCAAAATAATGTGAGATAAACATGAAAAAAATCAGAAAATGATATTTATTTCCCTGACTTTTAAGGATTTTTTAATGTAGCATAACAAAAAAAGCAAATCTTAAACATTTAGTCAACATTTCAAGGAGTGTTTTCAAGCTTTTTCCAAGACCCAAAATAATGTGAGATAAACATGAAGATTTTAAAATCAAAAAAAGATATTTATTTCCCTGACTTTTAAGGATTTTTATGTTTAACTAAGCACAATAGCAAAAAAAAATATATGAACATTTGAACATCTAAAAACGATATTTATTTCACTGACCTTTAAGAAGTATTTTACGTAACCAAGCATAAAAAAGCAAATATTAAACTTTATAGTTGGTATTTCAATAAGTGTTTTTTAAAAGTTTTTTCCCTGACCCTAAATTATTTCAGGATAGATAGAACAAATTTGTCATTATTTTCTAAAGGTATTCCCAAAGAATAACAGAAAACAAAGTATTTATTTTCGATATATATGAAAATTTTAGCATCAAACAAAAATATTTATTTCCCTGACTTTTAAGGAGTTTTAAAAACGTAGCTAAGCATACAAAACATACATGATAAGGAGAGAAAGTTTGAAATATCGATTGCAAATATTGAAACTTTTTAACAAAGTTTCCTGAAATTCATTTTCACACGTCTATAATTAATGATATCAAAACACATTTTTTGGTGTCAACTCTTAAAAAGTAGGTCTAATAAAAATAAACGCTTTCGCAGGGGGTGAAAAAGTAATAAAAACCAACACAAAAAAGTAAAACAAAAAAAAAGCACAAGTGGTTGTAATGAAAAAGATTTTAGGACAAAATTAAAATATTCAAGTTGATCGAAAGCAAAATTGAGAGTCATTAAAAAGATAACGTTTTATTATTGCAATAACTAAAAAAGTATATATATTCCGTGGCGAAATATGGTATAAGGAAAAATTTGGGACACTTTTAATTAAAACATTTTTTCGCGAATTTATTAATAGTCGTATTTGGGACTGGGGACACATTTCTTTCGGTGTCCATTTTACCTTTCACTGACTTTTAAAACTCAATTAAACAGAAAATCCAAAAACTGAAAAATATCACCATTAGTGGAAAGTCAGGGAATTTCATTCTCCAAAAAATGTGAAAAACCTGGTTTTTAATTTAATTTTAATTAAAAATCTTAATTAAAAGTCTAGTGCAAACCACAAATGTACACTGAACAGTTTTTTTATCAAAATCGTGTAATTTTTTTTGTTACTTAATCTTATAAAAAATCTGGAGTTAATGTCCTATTCGCAATTAAAATGTCCAGTTAAAAGTATTTATTAACCCATAGGCACACGCCCAATTCAGCCTACGGAATAATTTAAAATTATCCAGTAATTTAGATATAAAAAAATAAATAAACTTCGTTTCAAATTGAAAGCATTTTGTCTTCAGATTTGAGGCAAACTTTTGAATAAAATTTATGAGTAAAATAAGTAAAATTATGAGTAATTTTAACCTAAATTTGTAAGACTAATTCGTTTTTGGTAATTTATCTAAAAAGTTCGCAATTCATTTTAATTTACCTGAAGGTTTGTGGCCCACATTTCTAAAACGACAATTAACGAAGATGTGTTTAATCTATAATTAAACTTGATTATCTAATCTATTTTTGTTAAGCAACAATTAAACTATTAATTTGATAATTACGTAACAATGGACTCTAATGCGTGTTTACTTATTGCTTACTCGTGATTTGATTTAATTAAGGGTTGAAAATTCCCTGAAAAATCTCAAATATTTCAAGAGTGAATGTCTCTATTTGATGGCCTTGTAAAGGTTCCTTTACATCTGAAGGCCAGGGACATGTAGAAAATTGTACTCAATTAATATCTCAAGCTTCAGCTAAATCTTGAGTTGCAGAGTCTCATTTGGCTGTCTTGAGCTCGTCTTGGCAATTTCATCATATACAGCGGAATCTCGATTTACGAACTTAATATACGTTCCCCAACCCGAAGTTCGTAATCCGAATTAATTTTTCCCATTGCAATTAATGTGTAAATCCAAATAATGCGTTCTCTGTCCTAGACATTTTTTTAACATGTGCTGGCTTATGTGTGGAAATAATACAGGAAGGAAATAAATATGAGTAATATTAGAATAAAGCAGTTTAATATATTACATCCATCATTTCCAACATTATAGGAAATAAAGACTAACCCACGTGATGTCGTCATGCTGACGTTGCTGCGAATCAACTTCATTCGCACATTCTGTTTAAGAAATTTACTTTAACAAACATTGTTTCCATGAGGAAAATGAGTATTATTCTACTCTATTCTGTTGTTAATTATATGATTTAAGTCTGAAATCGACGTCATCAATGGATTCTCATCCATTACATCTGCAATTGGCGTGGAGAAAACGAGAGACGAACTTTTGCCATGTTTGCAATTGAGGCTAATCTTTGAAACTAATATCGATTTTAATTTAAATCTTAGTAAATCTAACACATTTTTGATGTTTCTCGTATTTAGTAAAACTTATCCGTAACAAAAATGTTCTGCTGAAACTAGTGAAGCAATTGCAGAAACTCGGACCTCCGATCAAGGTGGTCCATAAAAATGTTTTCGTAAACTGAAGCATCATTCGTAAAGCAAAACAACAAATGGTGTTCGTTAACCGATTTGTTCGTAAACAGAAGTTCGTAAACTGAGGTTCCGCTGTATAACGTTTTTTCTAACCAAGACTAAATAATGACATTATCAAAATTCCAGTCATGCATATTTGACATAATAATAAGGCATTAACGACCCATTATAAGTTTTCTACATCGTCAATATCGTATTTTTTAAGACATAACTTATTGTAGTATCTTTTTTTAAACGATAGATATTTCTGTAAATACATCCCTGATCTCATTTTCTTTGAACTCAATATTGAATCTTCCAGGTACATAGAATATATCACTGGTTCCGTGTCCCAATTTACAGCATGCAGTCATATCTGAAATGCATATTTAAAGAACACCTCATCGCATGTTTGCGAACATCAAACTTGTTTATACTTCCAATTAGATCGAAATTACACCCTGAAAATATTTCAAACACGCCACAGTTATGTAAAACAAACACGGAACAAAACTTATGAGTACGTGTTGTCAAACACATACTCGTTTTGTCCCCGCACGCCATAACGGCTTCTAATTACACTTATTGTGACGAAATGCGATTTGAAAACAGTCTAGGTTACAGGAAATATTATTTGACAAACCTACTTTCACTCGTAATTCGTAATAAACAATGAAATAATGAAATAAATTGTTATTTAGTGCTTTGAAAAAATTAAATGGAACGTTTGGCGGCCATACTAAATTCGAACGGCCAAACTTTCGAATTTTCCAAGGAATGCGTGCACGTGCGTGACTAATGTTTTGTGTGCACGTGCGTGACTGGTGAATTTAGCCGGCAGGGGCGCTGTCAGCATGGGGTTGCCTTAATTCCAAAGCATGATGTAAGGGCATTTTTTCAAAGTTTGAAAAAACTCCATTATTGTTTACAATTCGTGTTTCCATTAAAATATCTCTAGGTAATTAGGTTACTATACTATAGCAACATTGGCTCATTGCGTGGATAACATTTCTTCTTACCCTCAATATCCCATCTACAATAACTTATTACATTGTTATTTTAAATTTATTGCACGTGCGTGGTTCTCGTTTAGCCGGCAGGGGCGCAGGCATCATGCTGTGGGACTCAAAGTTTACCATTGCGTGAGCGCATTGTTTCCACATTAATTTAACACAAAACACAACTAGAAATTGGACACATCTGGACATGTATGGCCATATGTTAGGTACTCCCGAGTGGGAAAGTTATATATAGACATGTATGGAAAATATATCGCCATGTACGAGTCATATTTGGCTCTTGATGGACCATGTGATTGAACACATAGTATGTTCAAATATTGTCTATATTTGGATTTTTCCACTCAAGCCGTTTCTTAAATAAGTTTATGGGAATGCAGTGAAGGAATAATATTTCCTATTTGGGTTTTATCTGATTTTTTTCGTTTTTATTCGCTCAATTAGATTTGAAACAAATAAACCAAACCAAAAAAAACATTGATTTTTTTTCTAGATTACATTTATATCCTGCAAGGTGAATAACCATTTAATACAATGTAAATAACAGTAGTGTCATATAAAGAAACGCCTGAAGATGTTTTTGATGTGATCAAATTATCTTTTCAGGCTTTGGGTTTATAAAAAAACATGTAGTAAACAGCCCTTGTAACCCCATTTCTTAATTTTTTGTATATGTATATTTCAAGGGTATTTTTTTATTTTCATAACGTAAATCAATTAAATCTAATGCAGAAATTTTACATGGTTTAATAAACACAAATATATCTGCATGTTTATAAAGATCAGACATGGTTTTATAAAAGGGGCCATTCAAAAAAGACGTCCTCAAGAGGGGGTAGGGGTCAGCTGGTATGTGGACAGGGGGAGGAAGGGGGAGCCATTATGGATGTTCACCAATGATGTTAAGCTTCCGTTTTTGGATTTTTTGTTTAATTGAGTTTTAAAGGTCAGTGAAAGATGTGTCCCCAGTCCCAAATGTACTTGAACTTTTAAAACCTCGGGAAAGTCGGGAATTATGTCTAAATTTGTGTTAAACACCAATTTTATGCTGGAATTTTCCGTCTAGGGCAGGAAATTTCCGTTAATCTGAAAAATCTATAAGAATGTCGTGGAGTTGGTAGCAAGGCAGGTGCTTGGAAATTTATAGAATTGGTCATGTAAAACATGAAAATATGACCATGCACGGATATGTAAGAACAAATTTATGAGTTTATGGTCATCTACAATTACCTCCAAGTATTTCTGCCTTGGTTCATTGTCCCTAAATTGCAGGTCAATTGCTCTTTATACAAGTTTAACATAGTACATATTTTACATATTTGTAACAATTTTATATATAACTACTCGTTTATGTTAAAATAGTGTTTTAAAGTAGGGATGTTTCAAAGTAATGACATCCAAAATATAAGAATAGTTGCTAAAATAAGAGAATAATTTAATACATGGTTTTTATACAAAATATGTACAATACGATGTAGTTAAGTAACTTAATTTTGTTTAAAAAGTTGCTTAATTTTTCCAGGACATTTTATAAATAATGGCAATAGGAAGTAGAAAAAGTGAAAACTGCTTTTTTTTAAGTGGAAGTAGATTATTAAGCCAGCTTCTAAATACTTTTATTTTTCATTTTGCTCCAGATATTTTTTATATATTTTCACTTCCAGTTTTTTTTTACACATTTTTTTTACCCTAATCCATTTCAAGCATTTTCACTTCCTTATCTGTTTTTTTTTTATTTATTTTTTTCCTCACCTTCGCCTTATTCCAGTTTCGTTATTTGGTGTAAATAGCTTCTTATTTTTTTAATAATAGGACACTACACTTTAGTCAGTGACATTCATCCTATATAATAACAAGTATTTTTGGTTTGCATTATCGCATTATAGATATGTAAATAATAATAAACTCAGTGTAATCGTTTAATTGAAGATTTGACCTGATTCATGCAATTAAAATAGCTAAAAAAAAACATGCATATTTTAAATAAATATGCCTCTAATTCATCCAAAGTTTCTCTTATTTCAAAGTGCATCGTCGTATGATAATTTTATATTTTTAAAATGTTTTCTTTTGTTTTATTGGTATTTTTTCGATCAGAAACCTTTACTGAGATGTGGACAAAGAGGATTTGCTGATTTCATCTGGCAACACTGTCCAGCAATTCAAGACAGAGTGTGGATCGCCCCTTGGTGTCCAGACGGGAGATTTCACACTGTATTTTGCTACTACATCAGGGAACTTATTCCCACCATCAAATATACGAGACGGTACAATTTAAGTTTTCATTTTTTGCAAAATTTCGGATTTGCACGCAAAGTTTTTAAAAAACATTCTAAGGAAAATCAAATTCAAAAACCTATTTTGGGCATATGTATATCATAGTTGAGCAAGTTGTACAATAATGAGAAATTAATCCAGCAAAAAATTATCTATATGAAAGTTTTTTGGTTATTTTCAGAGAATTTTTGCAGTTTTCAGATGGACAAATCGTCGCTTTAGACTGGTTAGAGACAAAAGAATCGTACAATAATCCAGACAAGCCTACAATCTTGGTTTTACCAGGATTAAACGGTAAATTAATAATAAAAAAAAAACAATTTTAACATCATATTTTTGAATTCATGTTAAAAAAAGGCTCTAACTCGTCAACGAATGCGCGCGAGTCAATATGCTTGTATGGTTAGGATCACGTCACATGCAGGTGCACGAGACATTTCAGAACGCAACCATATATTAGAACACGAATTGGATTTTCGAACAAGATGGCCACCATCAACCAGAATTTCATCAAAAACCAGCGAGTTTTGATCACATTTTACAGCATTACTATTTCAAATCGTAGATAATAACATGACGATAGAATCGTGGATGATTGTAACAAGATTCCTTGATTCGATATTTCTGATTTTATAATAGGAAACAGTCAAATCAATTACATTAAGCCGTGGGTAATTCAAGCAGAAGCGCTGGGTTACAGGTACGTCGAAACGAATACAACTTTTCATACTTTTCACACATCTCAAATTTAAGTTTTCATTTGTCTTAGGACCGTAGTATTCAACTTTCGAGGAAAAGGTGGCGTCAAACTTTGCGTAAGTGTATATAATTTAGGAACCCAAGATTCTGGATTTTATATTCCCCTTCCTCTCCAAAAAATAATAGTTTACCCCAAGAGATTCCGGTTTCTATAGCCCACGCCCCCTCCCCCCCAAAAAATAATAGTCCACTTCAAGAGATTCTAGATTCTGAAGCCCTCAGATTCATATCCCCCACTCCCCAAAAAAATAATAGTCCACCCCAAGAGATTCTAGATTCTATAGCACCCCTCCCTTCCCAAAATAATAGCCCACCCCAAGAGATTCTGAATTCGTAGCCCCCACTCCCCAAAAAAATAATAGTCCACCCGAAGAGATTCTGAATTCATAGCCCCCCTCCCCCATAAAAAAATAATAGAACACCTCAAGAGATTCTGGATTCTATAGTCCCCTCACCCCCAAATAATAGTCCACCCCAAAAGGTTCTGAATTCTATAGACCCCACTCCCCCAAAAAAGAAATTGTCCACCTCAAGAGATTCTGGATTGTATATGCCCCTCCCTTCCCCCTTCCCAAAATAATAGTCCACCTTTAGAGATTCTAAATTCTATTATTCCCCCCCCCCCTCCCCCCAAAAAAAATAAAAATAAATAATAATAGTCCACCCCTAGAGATCCTGGATGATATACCCCCTTCTCTTCCTCCCCCTTCTTGTCTCCAAATGCGATGACATATATGGTGTTGCTACAAATATAGTAAAATGAAAATTTCTTGTTATTTCAGACTCCAAAAGTATTTTCACCCACGGATTTCAAGGACCTTCGAGATGTTATTGTACACGTCAAGAAAAAATTGCCTAATTCTCCCTTGTTATCAATTGGGACATCCTTAGGAGCGTAAGACCCCCTCTCCGTTCATTATCACGTGATTTTCACTGTTTTTGACGCTAATTTTGGCCTTAATATATTCTCTACTTTTGCTAAGGGTTATCCTGGGTCAATACGTGTGTCACCTGGGTGAGGACAGCCTTTTGGAGGCCGCTGTTTTAGTATCAAGTTTATTCGATATTGGAGACAACGTCAAACAACTAGAAAGTCATCCAACTAACATTTTCTTCAGCAAATATTTAGCTGGAGAATTAATCAACGAATTAAAACCGTAAGAACCTTAAAAAAGTTGAAAAATTCGTCTTTTTTACACATTTATTTTTCTAAACTAACCGTAAAGAAGTTGAACATACTTCGTCTTTTTTTACATTTTCAGGGAGATATTTATTTATTTAACTAGTTTTAATTTACTTTCTTCTAATTAACAGATACGTTAATCTCTACAAAGATTCTCAGTTGGACATGGAAGAAGTTTTAAAGGTAAATTACGTTTTTAAAACCATTGTTTCTGGCTCACTAACGAGGTTTTTATTTCGTTTTTTCTATTTAGTGTCAGACTCTGCACGAATTTGATTCGCAGTTTTTAGTGCCCTTGTACGGTTTTGAAAACGTGGAGCATTTTCACAAGATGGCGTCGCTCAGTGACAAACTAAAAAACTGCAAAACCCCTCTGTTGGCCATTTGCGCAGCAGACGACCCTTTCCAATTCGGAAAATGTGAGTAATTAAGTTTGGTGGTGTTGTTTCCTTAAAACACCCTGGGCCATCTACAGGGTCAGGGACAAGAATTTCACCCCCACCCCACTATTTTTTCTTAAATCTTATAGTTATGAAAATTCCGTTAATGCAATTAAGGGGGATTACAACCCTTTTAATGAGTCAAATTTGCAAAGACACTCACAGTCAAACATAAAAAGATTAAATAAAAATTAAAATTGTTTAAAATAGTTTTATAAATCAGCAAGGTATTGTTTATGTCATTTTTCACGTAAAATAGTAGATTTTTTTAAATTAAATTATTATTTGAATTTTTGCACTCCTGAGTTAATCCCAACATTTGGTAGTTAAAATTTAACAACATCGATGTCTAGATTATCATAAAATAGATTAAATTATATAAATAGTTATGCATATTGTTGTTTTCATGGTTTTTTTGAACGATTTGGAACAGCACTGCCCACTCTTTCGGACATCGAAGGCGCTCCAGTGGCCATCGCCGTCTGCGCCCGAGGCGGCCATCTTGGATTTCAAGAAGGTTTCAACATTTTGGGTCCCAGTTGGGCAGACAGATTATTTTCTCAATTTGCGAAAGCAATACTCGAATTGGAAGACAGGAATCACAGAAAGTGTCACGGTTAAGATTTAATCGCAGTTGCATCAACCTCCGTTAAATCTATTTAACTTCCGTTTCAACTCGCGCTACAACCGGATATGTTGCAAATCATCGAATTCAGATGGTTTTAGTTACAACAAAACGGCTAGCAATTAATTTTCTCTTTTATATTTTTAAACGAGCTCATCATCATTTTGTAAATAAACAGATTGAATAAAATAAAAGCTAAAGACAGCTTTAAAGACAGTAAAGATAACTTTACTGTTCTGGTGTCAACTTTTTATACAGAAAGTTGTTCTACAAAATATAAAAGTCTTAGAATAACCTATAACCGTTCAAAGGACACATATGGCCCTTAATTGGTTATATACTACAATTATTAATATAAATATGGTCCTATATATGGCCATTCGAAGGATGTATATGGTCAATTCATGTTTATATATGGCACAAGTCTGTACATGCCCATATATAGTTATTTAGAGACCATTTTTAACCTTTGATGGGCCATATATATAACCATGTATAGCCACATAAGGGCCATTTAAAGCCATGTATGGGCCATACATGGACATGTGTGGACTATATACAGCCATGTATGGCCATATATGGGCCATTAATATCCATGTAAGGACCATTTTAACCCTTGATGGGCCATATATAACCATGTATTGTCCATTTATAGCCACATATGGGCCATTAATAGCCATGTATGGACCATTTTAACCCTTGATGGGCCATATTTAACCATGTATAACCACATAGGGGCCATTTATAGCCATGCATGGGCCATACATGGACATGTGTGGACTATATACAGCCATGTATGGCCATATATAGCCACATATGGACCATTTATATCCATGTAAGGACCATTTTAACCCTTGATGGGCCATATATAACCTTGTATAGCCACGTATGGGCCATTTATAGCCATGTATGGGCCATAAATGGACATGTGTGAGCCATATATGTCCTATATATAGCCACGTATGGGCCACATTAGGCCCTTGATGGGCCATATATAACCAAGTATGAGTAAAAATGGCCCTCGATGGGCCATATATGAAACATACTAAGCCATGTATGGGCCATACTTGGCCCATGATGGGCTATATATCCCTATATATGGACCATATTTGATATATGCAGCCATTTATGAACTTATCTGGCCATATATATCCACACATAGCCCATATTTGTTTTTCCCCACCCAGGTCCATTTGGAATTACTTTTAACAGATTGTAATAACCCGAATCGGACCCAGACAGTCACCCAGAACATGTAACTTTTTTTTAAAAATGGCGCCCAAGAACTAGCATATTTTACAGACTGGCAATTTTTTTGAAGAAAAAAGTGCGTCTTATAGTCCGTAAAATATGGTACCTCTTCCAGAACCGCTCTTGATCACCGTTCCAACCTTGATCCGTATCTATTATCGGATATTAAAATATGTACATGTGAATTAAATGAAACCATTATTTTATCATCGGTATCGAAAACCACCTCCTCAGACATGTGTACGCTGAAGCGAATCCTCAACCGAGGACACTGTCAAGTGGCTAATTTCACCAGATCGGTGAATCTATCAAAAGGTAGCGCAGGTGTCCTAAGGCTAGCTCAGCGAGGACAGAAACCTCGCGTAGAGCAAAATGTGTCTTGATCTTGATTTTCAGTACGAATATGGACCGCGATAGCATGGCTAATCGATCCTTTTGATTTTGAGTTTCGAGCAAGAGGTGGGGTTGATATGGAGAGGGGGAGGTAGATATGGAGGTGGCGTTGGTCGTAATTGACATAATCGCAGACAAGGGGCCATGATCAGTTAACCTTGACAACGTACGTGCCACGCATCAGGAGGGTCTTCCACCATCTGTCTTTAATAACCTCGATGAAGGCTGATTGCCTTTCGATATTACATTTTTTTCAGGTATTAATACAATCGATATGCTTCCTGACAAATATCTCAACCCAAATATGTGCTCTTCTGGTCAATTGATATCGAAAGAGTATCAAAGTCCTCGATGATCAGGTAAGTGAACCAGTAGCAGCCTGGACGTTGAACCGTGAGCCACTCCAGATAAGCATCGACTGCTATACCCGAGGTTGCCTGAGGGGAGAGTGGGATAAAAGGGGTTAAGGGGGTAAATGGAGGGCACACAGACGTGGTACTAAGGCACGTAGCCACCGGTATTAAAACAACCGGAGCAAATAACTAATAGCCAAAATTAGCATCGTCTGACACGAGGGTCCATTTGGAGCAGACTGTGAACACGTGGAAGGACAAGGGACAACATGGAGGGTTTACTTGGAGATAAACGAAATTTGTTGTTGAATTTCCTAAGTCAGCCAATCTCCATTTTCGATTTTGGGGCCATTCAAAAATCATGTCACACCTAGGGGGGTGGGTAGGTTGTTTGTTTTTTGTGACAATTGTGACCAAGGGGTGGGGGGTGGTGCGGTAATGTGACATCACACAATCAAAATTTATTTCAAACGGTAAAAAAATATGCGGTAAAATTTATTTTTTATTTTTTTAACATTTGAAATTGTGAATAGCAGTCGGGAAAAAAGATTTGGGGTCCTGTAGTGACTTTAAACTTTCTTCCCGATAAAATTATAAAAGAATATAGAATTATTAAAAAATAGTGGGAGGGGGGGATAATCAACGGGTTGTGACATAATTATGGATGGGGTGTAGTAAAATTTGTGACAATTGTGACAA
>JAQGBW010003739.1:0-15481 GCA_034698625.1 Julus scanicus | reverse complement strand
CCTTCTTCAAAGATTCTGAAGATCATGATCCTTCTTCAAAGATTCTGAAGATCATGATCCTTCTTCAAAGATTCTGAGGATCATGATCCTTCTTAAAAGATTCTGAAGATAATGATCCTTCTTCAAACATTCTGAAGATCATAACCTTTTGATGGAACCTCCTTTTCACGATACCTTTTTAACTGAAGAAGTTTCTAAAATATTGTCGAAAGTGTAATTGTTGACGTCATGGCGGTGAATGACACCAGTTTCTTGGACACACCAAGATGGCCGCTTCCCAAAACGCGCCAAGCCCGATTCCCATCAGCTCCCCCGGGGTGCCTCGGTGTAACCAATTACCTGAATAGACTCTAAGAATAGGCAATTCATGGTCAAAAGGTCCGGCCGCAGCAGGGATGGTAAAACGCCTTTGTGTCCCTGGGCACCCCACGGACAGGCTTGCCATCTACATCTGTCACCCCCACCCCCAGTCTACTTATACATCTGATATCAGATGTAAAAGCAGTCGTGATTAATGGATGGTGGGGGACCCAAACGCACCTATCCATCACAAATTGAAACATTACCGGTGCCCGTGCCCTTGGGTGGCCGGGTTACCATCACCCAATCGCCCTCTTGATATACTTGTACCACCGCCCTCTTGCTATATCCAGTCCATACCTGGTTGGTGGCATACCTTATTGGAGCCAAAGACAACAAAATGGTAAAGTTATCAAACTTATCGGACACCGAATTTCTGTGTGACATCAGTACACATTCCTAAAAGTGACCACACACCTCCATGGCTAGACACTTTTTTGGACGCCCCACCTACAAGTTTCCCGTAACAAATTTTTCATGGAAATCATTGCATGGTGCTCAGGTCGGATAAGCCTTTGAAGGCTTTTTCTAATTAATTCTAATGCAGAGATTGTTTGGCACGTGACGTGTGCCTACGCATACCAAACCGAGATCATTGGTGCCAAATTTCTTTTCCATGGAATTAATGACCCAGAGCTAACTGGAGCCACATTCCGGCTGCGTCATTCCTCGGATGTGTGTGGAATTATCTGCAGCTTTAATACATTGTATATCTTTCTGATTTCATTAACTTCCAGGAATGATTTGTTCAGTGAAACCTGTCTACATTGAACATCCATGGGACCAGGCAAAAGTGTTCATTCACATTAGACAGGCGTTCATTGTATGGAGGTTTGCTATGAAAAGACAATATCCAATGAACTGTGTTTATTGTATACAATTGAATATAACATTATGCACACAATTCATTCAGTGCATGTACATAAATCATTATTTTAGGTTTTTTTAAAGAAATCTGTACTTGGCTGTTGTTTTTTGTTTCGATCATTGATGATTGCATTTTCGATCTTTCTCTGTGTGTTTATCATCATTATTTTGCTGAAGTCCTTACAGATTTCCCCATATCAATTGCATGGATAACATCCTTTTTTCAATCCAATGTCAATTCAGTGTAGCTTCTTTGTTCATCTTGTTTGATACTATGATTTGCAATTGGCTACCAGTACCCAAAATAACTAAAGACTAAATAGGGGAATTTCCTCTGATTGTTGTAGAGCGCCCTTTAGGGGCTTAATTGGGAGCTCAATGGTCAAGTGTATTAGGTAGAAAGGTTAGACCCATCCTGGAGACTGAAAAAAGTGTTCAATGTACAAAGTATACAGGTGTTCATTGTATCAAGGTCTTTCCTAATGTTATTTCTATGGAAGCTATCCGGGACCAGCCAAAAGTGTTCAAGTTAGGGAGGTGTTCACTTTATTATAAAGGTGTTCAATCTGACAGGTTTCACTGTATCACTTTTCTATAATTTTCAATGGTTATACAATATTCAAAATGGCATTCATTGTATCAAGTCTGTTTGGGTGTTTGGATTAATGTGGCTGGGTGTATATTAGGTCAACCCTTTGGCTTCACATATCTGGTGCATGAAGCATGCCAACGTAATTTGAGAGGTTGATATCATGTTTTCAAAAAAATGTTTTCTCGACTTTGGTGGTTGCTCTCTGTAGGCATGTATAAGCCTAGATTTTTAATTTAATGACACTGTGGCGTTATTGCACATTATCTGCTGACATGTTCGGTCAACCACGGGTCATGCAAACGATATATTCGAGGCTAACAACCATAAATAAAGATGGTTGCTCGTCAGTTAACGAGTCGCAACTTTTGGTCATTCGAATTTTTTATTTTTTTTTTGTGTTGTCCTTTTTTGACAAGGGTTTTTAGGAACTCGTGTTTAGCACCCTTGTCACGTTTGACGGCGCCACCCCCGTAGCGAATCTTACTTTATTTGTCGTCCGTTTAATTCCGTTAATCGCTTAATTAATTCGCGTTTTAATTAGTTTTAAACCTAGACACCCACTCTCTTTATAACATGTTTATTATGCATATATTCTTCTAAGAATCTCAAACGTTGTGCCGCCAGGAGTGCACAGGTGGGCTGCGAAATTTTGGAGGATGGTCGAAAAGATTTTATTTAAACGATTCTATTCAAACAGATGCTACCAATTTTACCAGGAATTTCATTTTATATTTCATGAAATGGCCTCCAAAATTTCATGAACTTCTGATGTTCTGAAGGAACTACAATGTCCATCTTAAGTCACTGGAATAAAGCTTGGTTGTGCTGTCAGTTTATTTGGAAAAAATGAGCGTCTAATGCATGGTGTGCCGCGACAATTTTAGGCATAGTTAAGTGTGCCGTTAAATGCAAAATGTTGAAAAACACTGGCCTATAATAGTTTAAGGGGGATAACCCTATCCCTTTCAATGGGATAATGTGCAGAGACACTCACAGTCAAACAAAAAAAGATTAAATAAAAATTAAAATTGTTTAAAATATAGCTTTATAAATCAGCAAGGTCATGTTCTTGTCATTTTTCACGTTAAAATAGTAGATTTTTTTTATTAAATTATTATTTGAATTTTTGCACTCACAAATTGCCTATCCCATGCTGCCACCTGCTGCGTGGGCAAAATAACAGACATTTTTCAAACTTGTATATTAATTTTAAAAAAGCTACCATTTCAAAGTGAAAAACAACAATACGATGCACTTGCTTATCCATCGAGCCACCTCAAAGAATTCTCATCCCCACCCAAACCTCCCTTATTCAACTGTGAGTATCTTCCCAAGTCCGACTGGGATATTTCTTGGAAAGTAAAAAGTTGTTTCATCAATTAAACTGTATACGATAAACGATAAAATAAGTTGAATGATTATCTCCTTTCCTACCATTTTTATTTATGAATTTAATATATATATTTATCACATCTATAAATTATTTAAATCCCCAAAGTTAGGTTTTCTGCTGTGAAAATAATGGAGGTCACAACGTAAAGGTGAAATTTGACGTTCACATTTGTTGCATGACAAAATAAGCATATAATGAGGGGTTTTTGCAAAAGTACACCCTTTTTTGAAGAAAAGTCAAAAGTGGGTGGTACAAACAGCACCGTTTAATTTAGTCAGAATTATAGCGAGTGACATGATTGGTATACATGGCATCTGGTATGTCCCGAAGGAGACAAGCATATCGCTGCCAAATTACGGGTTTTCATGTCTTTACACGGCTTTCAAAAAATAAAAAAAGGAGGTTACAAAGTAATTTTGTAGTTATGCTAAATTTATTTCGCTTGGAAGTGGCGTTTACAGCATTTTTACCGCTCTCAGGTTCTGGATGAGGATCAAGTGTCCACGGTATCAACGACCATTTGTCAGAGGACTTTTGAAGGCAAAATCAGAGCAATTTTTCTAGCTTGACCCCCTGGAGGTATAAATATAATTTAAAAGCAAGGACGGGATTCCATAGGGGATGGGTTCAAACGATGATGAGCAAGTTTTTTTAAGTTATTTTTTTTTGTTATCGTATATAAATGCTATCTAATTGTCCTTAGACTTCAACATGGCAGACGTTTCTCAAAATTATTACCTGGTTTTGTGGTTGACGAGGGCCTCTCCCTGACAAAAACTGTCCGAATTGATCGTAAAAAATGTCCATTTGACGCGAAATTAACTCTCATTTGGAGGAATCATTTCGTGGTTTTTTGAAAGAAAACAACATTGTTTTTTGGCGGCCGAACAAGAACTAGTCTTGTTCCAGATTTTTTTAGAGGAACTAATTGGGAAATGAGATGTCAAAATAAATGTGGATTCACGGTGGCAGCCTGGTTTCACACGAGATTCTTTCAAATAATAAAAGTAAGAAGTAAATAAAGTAAAATGTTGAACAATGAAATATGAAATTTTTGAAGGATGGAAAATAATAAGTTTTGAGAAGTTGATAAGGATGACCTACAGCAGGTTTAATCTACTTTTCCCATGATTTAATCTCCAATGTCAAGGTTGTATAATTCTGAAAGTCTTGGGTAACGAGGATACCGCTAAAAGTAATCTCTTTATACTATATAATTCTCGAATCCCTAGTATAAATTACTGTCATTATACCAACCTGTTATGGTCATGATGCTCTCAGAATTAATGTTTTTCTTAATTTCTTTTTTTTATAATTAAATGTGCTGTTTAATGCCAAGAATAAAATATGACTATGGCCCATCTATTGTCCAAGTAATTTGAGAAATCACTTCAGCAAAATAAATAGACAAGTTAGGCATTTCTTGTATAAACGATGATCAATCGAGACTCGTATACAGTAGCAACCATTTTTTTTTTCGGGGAATTTCCCATATGCTGACCTCTGACATGGATTAACCAGGGGATTCAACATATCCTTAAACGACTATTCGAAAACCAATCTCAACTTTGATCCCCCTTTCGGTGACCCCTTGCTGTTTCGGGCAAAGACCCCCTGGCGAGTTCTTTAGAAAGTTTTCCTTCTTGGAGATTTCGTCCAGGTAGTTTTTTTGAAACAAAATCCGGCCCCCTTAAAAAGTTTGGTTTTTTGGGGAAATGGAAACGGGGGATGTGAGCACGGTTAACTTCTTTACCACACACTCGTGAAATGGTGCTGTTGTGGTAACTGAGGTTAACCCGGGCGACCCCAGGGCTACTACTGGTCTGTCACCACCACCAACAGATGGCCACCCAAAGAGAGGATGTACGCGGATCTGGAAATGTTTACCTAACCTAAACGGTTAGGTGGTGTTCAAATTTTTTACACATTTCTGGCAAATTTTAAATATTTCAGTAAAAAAAAATTCCAAGTATACAGTTGATCTTGGCAAATCGGGACTATGTAGAATATTGCCATTCTTAGATCATTGAAGTCCATTAAACGCCACTTGAACACCTATAAGAACGAGAACATTGCTGACATGATCTTTAAAACACATCAGTACACTTCATTGGTCGTTTTTAAAAGCATAAGCAAGTTTATAAGAAATAAGATCAATCCAGAATTGTTAAGCTTTGGATATTATCTGAACAAACCTTGAGAACACTTTCCAAGAACATGTTAAGAATGCAGAGTTGCAGATTAATATGCTTCTTTCTAAACACCAGACACTATCATAAGTAATAACATTGCTGGACTTAACAGAAGAGCAAGTTTTACACTGCATCAGAACACTAGTCAAGTAAGAAGTGTTCTTTGATATCTCAGAACACCATAGTAATTTTTTTGTTAGTAAATATAGTTATTAGTGTTCTAAAAAGCATACCATTGACTTGGGGACATTGTAGATAAGTTTTGGTTAATTTTGTTAACCAACAAGTTTCTGTAAGAAAACATCTTTGGAACAGTGCAGGGTGCCTGCATGCTCTTCAATAAATTTCTAAATTAAGATCGAATAAGTTTGCTGCTTGACAAAGAACACTGTTCTAAAACTCTGCGAAAGTTTTCCAAACATACATTCTAACACAGATCAGACATTCCAATGTAAAAACATATTTCTTTTACTGGAAAAAGTGGACAAATGTTGACGCAAATGTCTGCAGATCACCTATGGTGTATACTGTTTATGAGTGTTTCTTGGGAACATACTAGGATTTTCACGCGAACAAATTACTGTACTTCTGACAAAGTTGATTTATTTTTACTGAAGTATTCTACACCGCGTGAGCTCGTCAACGAACTATTTTTTCAGTAAAATAAAAAGAAATCTGGCCATCTCATCATGGGTGTTCTAAAAGAATTACGAGCAACCACGCAGAGTAAGCCGATATAATGCGATGCTGTTTTCTCAAGATGTCAACGAACAAAACCAGGGATCCAATCTTTTAAAGAACTGTTCTTAAAGCCAGTATCGAGCCACCTTTTGGTCACCTTGTCGATTAACGTAAATCGACTGAATGGATCATAGCGGTGAACGATTCGGTTTCCACTTCACGTACACCTTATCCGCACTGCGACAAATTCAACTTTGAATTTTAGGTCACGTGCACTGCCCCAGAATCTGTTCGAATGACCACTGAGCCGAGGTATACAATTAGTTTCCAAATTATCAACGTTAATTGTACAGAAAGCCACCAGAACTTTGTGCAGGAAGCAGTTTGGAAAGGAAGACTGCTTACACATGCATAATTCCTGCTTTGGACAATGTTTTTTTTGCATCTACCTAGGGGCCATTCAAAAATTATGTCACACCTAGGGGGTGGGTAGGTTGTTTGTTTTTTGTGACAATTGTGACCAAGGGCTGGGGGGTGGTTCGGTAATGTGACATCACACAATCAAAATTTATTTCAAACGGTAAAAAATATGCGGTACAATTTTTTAAATTTTTTTTAACATTTGAAATTTTAAATAGCAGTCGGAAAAAAAGAATTTGTGTCCTGTAGTGAATTAAAGAATTATTAAAAAGAATTGGAAGGGGGGTAATCGACGCGTTGTGACATCATTATGGATGGGGTGCAGTGAAATTTGTGACAAAGGGGTGAGGGGTGTTTAAAAAGAGGCAAAAAAGTGACATAATTTATGGATCACCTCCTATTGGGGAAAACATTTTGTCAAAGTACACCTGAGTTCCATTATACAGCTTTAAAACATTACTTTCAAGTTATCTCCCTGCCCTAATGCCAATATTTTAATTAAAAATCTGTTTATGGTCAGTAAGTGTATAAAATCTCAAACTGTTTTTCACACATTTTCATTTAGAAAAACCAGTGAAAATGTTGAGGACTTCAGTTTATTATGCGGTTAGGTGATTATGATGTTTCAAACCAGCGGTTAAGTAACCCAGCCCATTAGAACTACATAGAATGAGTAGTTTATAAGGAAATACATGGAATATCTGACGTGCAAGTGCCAACACTTAAGCATTAAGAAGTGTTTACATAAAACCTGGAGGTGTTGAGGGCAAGGATGGCAATGTTTCCTTAAGGAGGGTTAAGGAAGATTCTTGAAGAGGTTTGTCCAAAACTATGACATACTTGTTAAGTCTCGGGGTTGTTGTTATTGGATTTTTGGTAAATCTTTTCCTTTTGGCAAAATACTTGCCGAAAAGTCATTCAACACCCTTATAAAGGCAACATAAGTCAGTGACATGATCTTCTTATAAACACGAAAACATTCAATTTAAACATTGCCATGTATCATTCTCACAAGGATTGCCTACGATTTTTCTCTTGATGTTAAGCTAAATGTTTCAATGTTATTTCTTCATCCATTGAGAAGCGCCATCTTGGACTCCTTTAAAAATTCTGTAACCTGTGTGCAGATCTACTTTATCAGAAAAGATGTGTCATGTAATCAAAACATAGTCTTATTTTTGAACGAAAATTAAGAATCTTGTTGTTTTCATGCCTCTTTTTCGCCAGGTAGGCCACCATTTTTGTGTACCAAAAGTGCTTCTGAATTCCCGGTGGCGCCCAAAAGTCGATATCTAATTAGCATCCTTGTGGCTGATGAGCTTGTGAAAAGCCATGATTTGAGAAATCTGCGTTTTTGCCACTAGACGACCTAGTCTGTACTTTAGGAGGCGACCCAAGATGGCCGCCGGTGACGTTTAATCGATACTAGACT
Source organism: Julus scanicus (assembly GCA_034698625.1). NCBI lineage: Eukaryota > Metazoa > Arthropoda > Diplopoda > Julida > Julidae > Julus > Julus scanicus. Next base: position 7,544 of record JAQGBW010003739.1, on the reverse strand, counting down.
AGACCTACTTCGGTACCGCGGCGATGTACGGATATTCCGTACAGGGACGTGGGAATCGCATTTATATTTAACTCCTGGGGTTTTTTCTTCTTTTTTCCGTTCATTTTCCATTATGCGAAGTCGTTTTTGAAAAGGAAATGCTGAATGATGAACACGATTATTAATGATCATTATGTATCTTGGCACACGTGTAATTACCACCGCATGAATGGATTACTGGGAAATGGGCGAAAAAAAGCAATTTCCCTTCTTGAATTGGATGCAGATTGCGCTTCGTAAATTCGGATCGAGATTGGTGTCATTTGTTATAGGTGAATGGAGGAACATCGTGCTTGAAAACTACCCAAAAAAGATGAAAATCGATGTTTTCGATGATGCAATACGCGAAAGAAATGGAAATTCTTCTTGAAAAGATGAGATAGTCGGATGTACATGTGGGAATGGTTTGCGAACAGGCAACTTTTGGGAATCGGGGAAGAGTAATTTTTGACTAGTTGAGAAATTTGCCAATTTGAGAATTTACTAATAATTTAATTTGTGACTATTAGTAGTTTGAGAAAACTGAAGTTTTTGCTGTTCATACGCAGTTTTATTTTATAAGTTCCTTCTGAAGTTCATAATAGTGCTGGTCCATTCATAAAGGGCTTCCCCAAAATTCATTCAAAAATTGATCCCCTTACCTACCCCATGTACTGTACTACAAGTCCTTCTGTACTGATGAGGCTGGATCATACCAGCTCATATGAGACTGATATGTGTGAATGTCCAATTATATTTTTTGTTGAAATTTTGTAATATAATTTGAAAAATTATAAGACTGGTACAAACAAAATGGATAATAATTATTAAGGGAAGTAAAAAAGTGTATTATCTTAAAAATCATGGTACTCTTATTAACAAACTTGACAGAGATTAGTAAATTCTACATTTTTGACAACATGATACATATTTAGAAAAAAATAAAAACATTTGAGATATCTTAGTACAGTTCTGTGAGATAATGTTGAAGGGACAACATAATATTGCAGTCTATTTTATAAGCTAAACAACTACTTGATGGGATAGCAAGAAATGCAATATTTTCTAAAACAGCAAAAAATTTGAATAAAAAACCGATTGACAGTTATCCCTTCGATAACAACGTCTCATTCAAATCTTCCGTCACGGATCGGAAACGGAAGACATTCCCTTGGGAAGACGGACTTTTCGGTGGGTCCTTTTATATAACGTTTGACTTTCGTCATTTAATCGAATGTAAATTCAGGGAGGAAATTAATTCCAATAAAAGTTAAACCGGGATGTGAATTGATGAGGGTATGTGGAAGCGATTCCCTGGGGTGATCCCCTTGCAATGTATTAAATGACGTCATTGCTCGCCATTAAGAACCCAGGACCCGGGGGGTCTTGTGCATCAGCCCGCGCTTGGTGCACCCCAGAATGAAGCTGATTATTGCTTTACAAAGTGGGGGCCCCCATTCATCAAGGAATGGATGTAAAAATCAATGGGTTTTTCGAAAGTACCCCTCCGAGCGAAAGGGCCGTGTCCCACGTGTGAGCCATTGTCAATCCTCTCAGCCTCACCCCCCATACTTCACCACCCAAGCCTACTTTAATTTAGGTCTCGAAACGTGCATGGTACTCAAAACAGCGTAATCTATGACTGGTATATGCAATGGTGACATTTAAGAAAATGACAAGTTTTTATGTAGTCTACCGAATAAAAAAAAACAGAAATACTTCAATGTTTCTTGAGTTACTTGTCTTTCTTAATATTCTAGGAATCTGTCATAGAAATGCCATTGATAGTCTTATATACATTTATTGATTTTTCAGTTTATTTTTTCAGTAAATTTTCAGTTTATTTTCAGTTGTTGAGAATGTGCTCTTCGAGATGGTCAGTTTAATTTTATGGATGGCCAGAATTCTGAGTATAATAAGGGACAAATTCTGAAATAGTTTTTAATACAGTTTGGGGCTATAGTTAACTGCACAAGTGACCCGTATTTTCTTTGCTTTTAAATTTTCTTTGAAACTCCATTAGCTTGAAACGTCTGAAATGTTATTGATTAAATAGTCAAAAATGGCAAATTTTAAGTGGCATGCATTTCCCAAGTGAAATATTGATTTTGCGGTTCTGCCAAGATTATCAATTTAACATTGTGAAGGGTTTTTGTGGATATCGCGATAAAGAACCATTTTTTTGGAAAAGGAGTTATTTGCAAAAATACAAATGCACCTTGGTGGTTTGTAGACTAGAAACCATTAGTGGTCTAAACTTTGTTTATATATAAATATTTGCATAACTAAAGTCCGATAATAAAAACATTGTTTTCCACTTATTAGATCCGCATATTTTTGTACTCGAAGGAGTTTTAATTTTCCCATGATGAATATTGACTTTACATGACAAGTTGATGATAAATAGACTTTTGTTGGTATAATTTAATAAATGAAATTATTTTTTCAAGAAAAACTACTATGTTAACATTGAAAATATAGGTTAATTTTTTTTTAAAAAATTGCCACAATCTGTAATAATTTCTGGAAACCAATAATGTGCCAATAATGTGCCAAATAATGTGCCAATAATATGAATAACTCTGTGGTTAAGTTTGGCACGCAGTCTTCAGAACTCCCACGGGACGCATTTGCCAAATTACCTCAAAAAACATCGTTTCAGCTCCATTAATGCCATTATGGCGACATGCAGTGGGCTTGTTTTAATAATGTGCTAAATGGTTATTTTCACATTTTTCGTATTTTGAATTAGCATAACTGAAAGCCTAATCGAGCATTGATGGCGTGTCCGTCACGCTTTCTAAATATGGAATCGACACGTTCCAGACATGCGTGCCGTTTTAGCCCCTGGAGAGACATTAACACCTGCAGATCTGCAAATCCCAAAACGGAAATTTCACAACATTCCAAAAAGGCGATGAAGTTCTCTCAAGGGCCTTCCAACAACCACTCGAATAAATCCTTGGTTTGGGTATAAAAAAAAGTCTGAATGGTCCTTGAAGCGTTATAGACAGATACTTGAATTTGTTTGACCAAGAGTGTGAACAGCTGAATCTGGTCTTGAAAAGTCCCTGAACAAAATGAGTGGCAATTGCAAGAACCAGCACCATCTATGGTATGTTTGCAGTCACACTTTATTGTAAAAAACATGTTTATAAAACGCGTTTCTAAATGTTGGAAATACTCGCAAATGTTTCAGGTATTGGATTCAAAACACTAATATGGAATTTGCATCTATTGTCAAAATCTGTGTTTGGAGATGTTCTTACCTGCAGGAGATCCTTGCTTGGACGCCGTACAGACAAGACACAAGATGCCGAGCACCACGGCTGTGGCGCAGCTGCGGTGCATTTTTATAAGCCGTGTGACAGTCCTGATGTATCTGCCAATGACAAAAGCCACGCGGGGGTCAAAGGGCTATTTCGGAAATGTAGACCTTGCACAGGTGAGGTCGGTGAGCGAAACACGCGTTTTCATTTTTGCTAACAACGATTTGGAGAGTGAGGAGGCGAGCTGCTACTACATCCACTGCCCGGGACCATCAAAGAGAAACTGAAGCCTGCAGAGTAGATGCTTGCCACAACCGAATCGATCCGGCTACAGTGGCGCTCCTCGCGGAGTTTATCACAAAAACTTAGGTGTTCTGTTGCTAGTTTTGTGTTAGGAGCTTGGAAAACGACGGTGGTGGGTTTTTCCCTGGTGTATCCAATAGTTTGGGTCGTTCCGTTCCCAAACTTGTATTCTTTTGTTAAAATGTTGGAATTGTTTTTAGAAAATATTCTTGGTCAGTGTTTTGGGAAATATTATTGGTTATTGTTTTGGAAATTATCATTGGTTATTGTTTTTGGTTTGCTTTTGGTTTGCTTTTGGAAAAGATGATTGGTTGTTGTTTCTGGAAAGATAATAGGTTACTGTTTTTGGAAAAGATGATTGGTTGTTGTTTCTGGAAAGATAATAGGTTACTGTTTTTGGAAAAGATGATTGTTTGATGTTTTGATTATAGGTTGCCGTTTTTGGAAAAAAAAATATTCTTAGTTACTGTTTTTGGAAAAATTTTCTTAGTTGCTGTTTTTTGGAAAATATGTCTATAATTATTGGTTTGGTTTTTATTGGAAATAATATTAATGCTTTTGAAAATATAAATGTTAGGAATTGTTTAATGTGGGTGTAAATAATGTGGGTAAAAAAATGTTGTAGGTATAAATAAGGTTTTAAGTTTTGGAAAATGAAAACTTTGTTTTTGGACAAAATAGTGAAATCGCCACTATATACTCCTTAAATCAATTTTGAAGAATGTTGAACAAAAAACTAAATAGTAATTTTCTTGTTTTGGAAAGCTGAATTAATAAATTAAAACAAATGGATTGAAGTTTGTTTTGGAACAAGTTGCCTTGTTTTTGGAAAATGGAATTTCAAAGTTGTTTTTTTTGTAGAAATAAGTATTCATGTCACCATCATGGCGTTAATGGAACTAACAATTTGGCAAATGTGTACGTCTAGATATGTGAATGTGGCATTTTAATGGAAACTTTCCTTTGATTTGCTCAAAACACTTGTTATTAATGATTGTACGAGTATAGTTTAAAGAAATTAGACACGTTTATCTTGTCATTAGATTATAGTTCACTTAAGAAAGTGCATTAAAAATGCATTTGTTTTAGTATTTGAAAATTTAAAAAGGTGTTGTGTATTAATTTTATGTATAACGTACAAATTGTTTTAGCAATTCCAAAAGTACGATATGTAGATGTATGTTCTGATACCTACTTTGTATGTGTCGCCAATAGCGAGGTCAGATTATAAACAATGTTAGAGTGCACATTCAACCAAAGTTTACAGCACAATGGTTTCACTGAAACAGGTAGTGTAACAAAACAGAAAATATATTTTTTAAATGAGGATTTTTTTTCCTGAAGTCATGGAAATAGTTATGTCTCTTTTGTTATGCTTGTGTTTGTTTTTTATTTTTATAAAAAACGACAGGATTTTTTGGTGGCAACAATGCATTTTCCAAATGCCATCGTCACGGATTTCACAGACAGACCACCGAAATATAATTTACAAGCATTATTTTACAATGGCATTTATTATTGGCTTATTTATACAAACAGAAAATACATGTTGTATTTAGACAGCAGCGAAATCTCAGACGCCCTAAATATAAGAGTGAAAATCTTGCAAAAAATGTTTTTTTTTTACCTTATGCTCCTGGTCTGCAGGACCTAAATAAAAAAAGATTATATTATTGATACAGAGTTTATTTATATATTTCCTCACTCAGATATATACCTTCAACATGTCACATGATCTTCTGCTACAGTGGACCCATATACACCATGGGTCCACCAAATTTAATATGGATAAATGGAGTGCATCTTATAAACGGGCTTTTTTTTGTGCTAAATAAGTAAATTACATGCAGTAGTAGAATTCTAAGAGATTCACTTCTTGGAAAAATCAAAGTCGTCCAAATCGTTAAAAAAATCCCTCAATAAATAAATGTTCATGATGTGGGGAACATTTGAAATTTCTCATTTGTTTACATTTCAAACATTGCAACGCGTTTATGACGCCAAAGATATTGCACCAAAACTATTGAAGTCTTTGCCCCTTATTTTAAATTTCCAAAACATTCAAGCCAACACTTCATTTTGTCATTCATAAATGTTGAATGATCCAAAAACCCGTTGTGTCACTTCCTCCAAACACTTCCCAGTGCATGTAACCCAAAAATAAGCACCATTATTGAGGCCATGCAGAGATGCTTGGGCCTAAGCCTGACTTAAGCCACAAGGGTGAAGAACGGCGCTCCCGTCGCTCAAGTAGCACCACTGCTTTTATGGCACGTACAATCCTCTTTGTTTGCTCCCAGAGCCCTATAGCCGCACCCCCAAGAATTTCATTAACCCCCACAGCTCACTCCACGCACCTCAAGTCCGGCGACACTGGACTCACCTCTCAGACGAGACTCCTGGTGTTCAACATCGCCTCAGAGACATTCGATTTTTTTTTTTTTTTTTTTTGCTTTGGGAGGGAGGCTGTGGGGTGAAGGAGTTTCATTTTATTGGGCCATCATCCCTCACTGTGTATCTCTAGGGTCCCCCCGACTTTATTAAGACACGTGCTCGGCATTTAATGGCGCCGTCGCCACGGTTTTATGGCATTTTCGAGGAATTTCTGATGAGTTACGGCTTTCGCTGCTCACCAGGTGCACAGGGCGCGATTACCATTTATAGTGGGAAACGGCCTGCGAAGGGGTCAGGGGTCACGTGGCCTGAGAGGGGCACTGAATCAGCCACGCCGCCATCTTAGATGGACGAGCAATTTTCAACAATTTCTCATCTCTGAAGGGGATGCTGGAGCAGTTTTCAATCCTGAATGAAAGAATTTTGAGAATTTTGAGAGTGGGGAATTTTCATGAAATACAACCCAGTCTTTTTTAACTTCAGACATCTAGCCTCTTAAGATAAAAGAATGACATTCAATTAATCTAAAATGAAATTAAATTGTAAAACATTAGTTGAAAATCGTAAAGTATTTAGATTTTTTATAATTAAACTGCCTTATAGTTCCATTGTTTTGCTTAGTTCTTCATATAGTGTTAATTGACACTAAGAAATAAACCATCATTTTCATCTACAAGTTTGGATTCCTTGCTTAGTTTTTTTTACTGAACTTTCATGAGGAAAAAAGCTGCATTTTTTCACTTTTGCATTTGCAACCGTTGAGCTCAGTTTATGACCCTCTTCCCATAGTGCACCGCGCATGTTGGAATTTCCTTATCCCCGTAGAAAACAATTCCCAAAGACAAAAAGTGGCCACCGAAGCAGTTTTGCATTTTTGGCATAGTGCCGCGTGCGAAGGAACGTGCTTCAGAGGCGGATGGCCGTCGTGCAAAAAGCAGGAACCTGTTGTGCCTTTTTCAAAATGTCGGCATAGACCAGTACCACACGAGTTCATTGGTCTTGAGGGCGGAGTGGTTCTGTCTCAGGTGAGCAGACTGTATACTTAGTAGATGTGAGTCAACCAAGTTAATGCTGAAGCCTGCCCACCTACGCCAAGATACCGAAATTGGAGGGGTGCGACCTGTCTAAGCAGTTAACCGCCTCACTGATATTACGGTTACCTGACTAGAAAATAGGTATAGTTCTGTCAGGTGCTTAATTAAAAAACTTCCAAAATCTTCTGCGATATATTACAGGGAAAGAATCTTCCACAGACAATGGGGTGATTTCTTACATACATGTAATACTGGAATAGCATCTGGTTGGAAGGAACATGCTATAGAGGTTGTGAGAATACTAGTGTTGGAATGCTAGAGTTGCTGAGAATGCCAGAGGTGCTGGGAATGCTAGAGGTGGTGAGAATGCTAGAGGTGCTGAGAATGCCAGTGCTGGGAATGCTAGAGGTGCTGGGAATGCTAGAGGTGCTGGGAATGATATAATGCTGAGAATGCTAGAGGTGCTGAGAATGCTAGAGGTGCTGGGAATGATATAATGCTGAGAATGCTAGAGGTGCTGAGAATG
>JAQGBW010003738.1:0-15483 GCA_034698625.1 Julus scanicus | reverse complement strand
AAAGATATACAAATATTTACTTTATCAGTTGAATCTGCAGCAAAAGTGCTTGCAGTAGTACTTGCAAGTATTTCATTTTTAGAAATGGCTTCCTTTAGTGACTGCATCAATTTTTGCAACTCTAAAAATAGTTTAATTTTATATGTATATTATTAAAAAAACAATAAACACACAGTTTAACACTCAAGTATATTCTCAAAATAAATTGAGAAAATCTTCAGGGCAAAATGAAGTTGGAATCAATTTACTTTAATTAATTAATATTGACATACCTTGGAAGCATGAATAAAGTTTAGAATAAGCAAAAGGTTTATTACTCATGAGAACATTTCATTATGACAGTTAAAGTAGTTGTGTTTTAATCAGAAAAACAACCGTCTATTTATATAGAAAACAGGAATTTCACAAATGCCCAAAGAATTCAAACAATAGGTTAATTACCTCTAATTGGAAGCAATTAGAGGTTGCAAGATACACAAGCAATTAGGCTGACGCAATAATTAGGCGGCAATGGAAAATGGCGCCACATTTCCAACACTCCCTCTCGTCAGCGACTTGTCTCTTCACGATTGCTTCTTGTTGCGATCCTTCAATCCAAGAAGAACACAGTTTCTCTCAAAAGCCACTTGTGGAAGGGGCTTTGTCAATATGTCTGCCACCATCCTGTCCGACTGCAGATATTCCATTTGAATTATCTTCCGTTGGTGCAGATCTCGAAGCTGATGGTGACACAAGTCTATGTGCTTGGTCCTTGAGCTGGACTGGACTGCCTGTATCATTTTAATGCAGGCTTAGTTGTCTTCGTAGATGACAATTTGATCCAACCCCAAGACTCCTATTTCCAAGAGAAGTGAGCGCATCCACTGCAGCGTCCTTGCTGCATGTGATGCGGCTAAATATTCCGCTTTGGATGTCGACATGGCCACAGTCGTTTGTTTACGGCTGCTCCATGCAATCGTGCTGTTGCCCAAACGGAATACATATCCGCTAGTTGATTTTCGGTCAGTTCTATCACCAGCAAAGTCAGCATCCACGAAACAGCGAAGCTTGCTGTCACCCGAAGCACTGAGACAAAGCTGGTAATTGACCGTACTTGACAGATACCGGATGACTCGTTTAACAGATGTCCAATCTGCTTGGGTTGGTTTTTCCACACGCCTGGATAAGAAACCAACAGCAGTTGAGATATCAGGTCTTGACACCGTTGCCAAATACATCAATGATCCTATCGCTCGTCTGTATTCACAGTTGTTGGGCAATGCAGGACTTGCATTAACCTTGTCGGCCAGAAAACCAGTTTCCATCGGCGTCTTGGTCGGTTTTGCATCACTCAATCCGTGAGCACAAACGAGTTGGTGAATTTTGTTCGATTGAGATAGCAGAAGATCCCCATTTGCTGCTTTTTCTACCCGGATTCCAAGGTAGTAGTCGATTTCACCCAGATCACGAACTTTAAAGTAGACTTCTAATTGGCAGTGTACATGTTTGGTGTCTTCTGGAGTTCCTGCTGCATTTAGCAGGTCGTCCACATACAACAAAACGTATGCAAGTTTCCCTGTTGAATCCTTTCTGAGGAAGAGGCACGCATCAGAGGCACTCTGTCTGAACCCGATCTTTGATAGTGCACTTAGGGCTGCCCGATTCCAGACCATCGCTGATTGCTTTAAGCCATAAAGGCTTTTTCGAAGTCGCCAGACTTTGTCCCTGTTGTCACGATCCTCGAATCCCGGTGGCTGCTTCATATAAATTTCTTCCTCGAGAACACCATGAAGATACGCAGACTGTACGTCCAGCTGCCGGATATGAAAACGTTTAACTGCAGCCACAGCTAGGAGTATGCGCACAGTATCATGTCGCACTACGGGAGCGTATGTTTCATCATAGTCCTCTCCGTACTGCTGTGAGAAACCACGAGCCACAAGGCGAGCCTTGTAGGTGACAATGTCCCCTGTAGAGTTCCTCTTGGCCTTAAACACCCATTTGCAGGACACTGCCCGCTTTTTAGGTGGCAACTCCTGCAAGTCAAAGACGTGGTGTTCACGGAGAAGAGCCATCTCAGTTTCAGCAGCAGAGGCCCAGAGCTCCCTCTGATCCGCCGGCAACTGCTGAATGTCCGCCCAGCTGTTTGGTTCTTCAATCACTCCAGCTATCCTAGCAGAAGCTAGACGCTGTGGCGGTACACCCTGTGTGGTCCTTCCAGACCGTCGTGGTTCAACTGGAACCTTCGGCAGTTGCCTACTGCGACGAGGTCGTCCCCTTTTTCGTTGTTGAGGAAGTGGCTCGCTTTTCTCCACATCTCTTTCATCCTCAAAAGCACTTGAAGATTCTGCCTCGTCGCTACCTTGCACCGACTCAAACTCTTCCATGCTGGTGTAGGAATCACTTTCAGAGTTCTCTGGTTCTCCCTTGATCACGTCACTAGGGAATCTGTTTTCCCCAGAGGGGCCAGCCGCATCAATATCCTGGTCATCTTCAGCCTTATTGATTTCCTGGTCATCTTCAGCCTCATCAATATCCTGGTCATCTTCAGCCTCCATTTCAGAGACCACAGGAATGTGTCCAGGTACTTGGCCAATTATAGCGAGGGAGTTGACCTCGTCATCACTGTCATCAAAAACAGGATGCCAACCTTCATTTGGCACAAATTGAGCGGGTGCAGACACAGTTGTAGGGGAGGGTAACATCTCCAACCCTTCACACTTAGCAGTTGACTCAATGATGATAGCTGTATGGCTATACCAGACTGTCCCAGTTATCGGGTCCAACACCTTGTACCCCTTTACACCCTCGCCATAACCGACGAGGACTCCTTCTTCGGTTTTATCATCTAGCTTTTGTCGCCGCTCCTTAGAAACGTAGGCCAGCACGCGTGAACCAAAGATGCGTAGTTGACTGACGTCAGGCTTGCTTCCCTCAAAGTTTTGGTACGGTGTCAATTCACAAGTCTGGGTTGGAAGACGGTTTTGTAAATAATTTGCATGAAGCACGGCTTCGGCCCAGTATGGCCGTGCCAGGCCAGAATCGAGAAGAAGACATCGAGCCATCTCCACCAGAGAGCGATTTTTTCTCTCTGCCACCCCATTTTGCTGTGGAGTGTAGCGGACCGTATACTGGAGTTGAATGCCCCGACCTTGAAGGAAGGATCTAAGCTCGTTGTTGACGTATTCACGCCCGTTGTCAGACCGGATGGTCTTAATTTCCCGTTCAAACTTGACTTTAATCGCGTTTACGAAGTCCTTGACGTGGTTTGTGACATCAGACTTCTTCTTCACCAGTTTCACAAAACTGTAACGCGAGAAATCATCTATAAAGGTGAGTAGATATCGGCTACCCCCACACGAAGTCACAGGCATCGGACCACACAAATCAGTGTGAATGAGGTCAAGCGGCTGTTTAGAATGTGACTTGCTTGCTGGAAATGACTTGCTGGCCAGTTTTCCCCTCACACAGCACTGACAAGGTTTCCAATGGCTGTATCGGACAGACAGATCAAGACATTAGGCATTAGGTTCCCTATGGCCGAAACGACGATGCCAAATTTCGATGAATGTCGATAAAAGCACCGTTTCCATCTTTCGGAAAACTATTCAAGACGACAATGTCCTTTTCAAATCCCGGAAAAAACATCATGATTGACAAGCTGTGGCACAGACATCAAATTCTCCGAGAACTCCGGGGTGTATAGGACATCAACAGTCGCAGCTGCTGGACCTCTCCTTAGAGGCTAGCCAGCAATAGATGACACCAGAACCAATGCTCCGCACTGGTGATGTTTTTCCATTTGCAACATTGACTTCCTGGTTGACCTTCTTGAACTGATCAAAGAAACTCTTGTTGTGCGTCATGTGACTTGTAGCGCCCGAATCCACACACCAAGCATCAGACTTTGGCCCATTGGACCTGATTACGGCTGAACGGCTTGCTGTTTGAACTACCCAACCAGCCCTTTCTGTAAAGGCTGTAGCTCCAGAGCTTGATGAGGGCTCGGACACGGGCTTCTTTTTCTAAGGCTTGCGACACTTCGCCGACAAATGACCAACTCGTCCGCAGTTGAAACACTTGCGGGTCTCCTTCCCACCTTTCGCTACAGCAGCACCTTCTCGACCCTCTGGTTTTAATAGTCTGGCGTGGAACATCCATATTAACTGTACTCTTGCAGGCAGCCATTTTAGCAGCCTCAAGTGTCAACATATTGAAGACATAGTCCGGTGTCAACAGCTTCTGGTCTCTAGACTTAATACCCATCACAAACACATCCCACTCAACAGGCAAAGCACCCAACACAGCGCAGATCATCTCGGAATCCCTCACATCATCACCGCCAACCAGGCGGATTTGTCGAGCAAGGCCATGCATATAGGATATAAAATCCCCCATACTTCCACTGGTTCACTTTGTTGTATAGAGGGTACGTCTTAGAGCAAAATGTGTGCCGGTATCGGAAGCACCGTACCTATCCTTCAGTATCTTCCAGACTTGGTACGCGTGCATCTCAGAAAACGCCTCGTCTGACAACTCATCACTAATACACTTGGTGATTAGCCCGCATGCCCTGTCATCCTTATCAACCCATGATTCGTCGACAGTCATAGAACCAGCTTTATCATCCTGGAGCTGGACAGGAAGCATCGGAGGGGCAGGATCAAGCGTGACTCGATAGAGCCCATCATCTTGGATTTCCAGTTTATATAGTTCGTCGCTGTCACCATCTCGAATCCATCTCTAGTGTAGCCAGAATGGCTACCACCCTTGGACAGGTTGAAAGCATTGGCTATTGTAATAATACTGTCCAGGCCCAGTCCAGCGTATTGGTACCAGGAAACAAAAAGCAATTTACACTTTTTCCCTACTTTTTAATCTAGCTTGTAAAACAGGAAAACTAGATCGCGGTAAAAAGATCAAACTTAATACATATCCATGTAGAATAAACAAAAGGTTTATTATTCAGGAGAACTTTTCAATATGACAGTTAAAGTATTTGTGTTTTAATCAGAAAAACAACCGTCTATTTATATAGAAAATAAGAATTTCACAAATGCCCAAAGAATTCAAACAATAGGTTAATTACCTCTTATTGGAAGCAATTAGAGGTTACGCAAGATACACAAGCAATTAGGCTGACGCAATAATTAGGACGCATAAAAAATTCTGCAGAAAAATTTTGTGTATTTTTTTCTGCAGAATTTTTTATGGAAAATTTTTTTCTGCACAATTCTGCAACTTTTTTTACATGGGTATGCACATCATCAGTATTGTTTGTACTATACATGATGTGCAAATACATGTCTTTTGCATATTTACAGTACTAGTTTAAATTTAAAGTTAATTTACCATCATTACACAATATTCAGTTGCTGAGTTGGTGGATATAGCATTATTCGTGATGGCTTTTGCGTACTGCAAAGGAACAATACAAAAAGGTAAAAAGATTTACAATCTCTGTTTGCATGTGTTGTTGCAGACTGGGCCTAGGACTTGCTTAAATAAACGACTTGCCTTGTAGAAACTTGCACTAAAAAAGAGTTTTAAGATCAAGTTTTCCAGCTTTTCCAGGGTCTTCAACTGACGCCAATGGGATCCCAACTAATGAGGGCTGTCTGGCTGAGCTGCAAAGGGCAGCCTAAAAGTTAAAAAGGCCGCATGCAGCGAGGGTAGCCACACCTACTTTACAAAAATATTAACATTTCATAAAAGATAAAAAGTAGGTATTTCTGATTTATCATAAAGGTATTTACACAGTTAGGCGGTACCTCCTGAGAGATCTCACTAGGGTTCTCAGGTATGGGAATTTGGTCCTCTTGACCTGCTTCGGTCCGGTCACTGGCGGAGGTATCTGAAATAGTTACCTCCAGCAAGCGTGGGTTACGGCGCGTATTCATCGCTCAGGCTGATCAGGTCCTTAACGGTGAGTACTACGGTTGAATCCTTAAGTTGATTCGGGGGCAGAGCAGTTGTTTATGGTAAACAACTGTAGCGAAGGTTTGCGTCCTTCGGTGGCGGAGGTTGAGTCCTGCTAACGAAGGAGACGGACAAGCGGAGGTTAGACCTAAAAGTATGGAGCGATATGGTCCAACACGTGGCGGAGGAACATTACCCTTGATAGGCGTACGTGACTTCGTTGATGTAGGGCTAAGTCCGTAGGGAAAGTAAAAACTGGAAAAAGACAGTCCGTTTTGACAGTTTAGGTTTAAATAAAATATCTTTTTATTTTGATGAATTCGCGAGACTGTTTTAAAATTTCTACAAAAGTAGAAGCAGCGTGAACGCTGCCCAAGAACAGAATGAGGACCTTAAGAAAATGGTCCTCTATTTATACTGTTTAGACAAAAATCATCCTTTTAATGGGGTACTGTTTACCCTATCTGGATTTTTGTAAAACTGTTAAATTTAGCATTTGTATTTCTATTTTGTTTCAGCACTTTCATGCATGACTAATGTTACTTCCCGTAAGTGTCTATTATCAGACACTCGCGTCACGGTGCTAATCTATGTCAATTATTCCTTTCATTGCAGCTATGGAAAGTGGGTCAGTCGGCATGGTCCTAGGCCCCTCTTCACCATCTGTTTGCCTCTAGGGCTTCCACATCTGGATCTTTGTGTCGTCGTCGTCGTAAACCCCCTCAAATAATCCAGGAAAACTCGAGAAAAATGGAGTATTTTAGCATAAAGAGGTAAGAAAGACAGTGCTTTTAGAAGTGAATAATTAGGATTTAATTAGACCAACAGGGCAGACATTAATTGTGAAATGATTTACAGTATGAAAATAAAGTAAAAGAAAACAAATTGTTATCATTGCAAAACAAAACACCTTTAAGTGGTAACTACGTTTGAAAAAGAAGCCGAAATGTGTCATAGTATAATTTTGCAAAACCTTGTTGAGGTGGGAGGGCCCTATATTACCGCTCCCACCTGCTGGTCTTGATTTGGCTGCTGACTACTCCCCTCGTTGTCCTGGTGGATACGAATAGCGATGTAACATCGTTGCAAGGACATCCATAGATTCGCCGTCCAGGTCACAGGTTAGTGGCTTCGACCCCGAAATGATCCTCCGCGCAGGTGGAATAGGGTAGGCCTTATGCCAATGGAAGCAATGTTCATATCGCTTCCGATACGTAGCGCACCAAAAACAACATTAATCACCGCCTCCAGGAGTAGGAAATTTTGTGGAGTCGGCTCCATGAATAGTGGTCAGGATCCTCAGGTCTGGGAATGACGTATGTTTCTTCGGCCAGCGTGTTTTTTAGCAGATCATATTTGTCCCAATATTCTTTGAGCTTTTGTGGGTTGTCCACCGTAGACTGCGACGGATGTTGGAAATATTGGGTTATGACGAATTGACCCTTAATATTCTCGCTGTAGTAATCCCAGCGCTCCTTTTTAGATTTGCTGGGTGGTAAATTAGCTTTTCGGTCCTTCTCATGTTGAGAAAATGAGTGGCAGGATTTGGATGAGGCACTGGTGGACCGAGATCGATCTGATGCCGTAGATTGTTTGGACCGTGAACAATGACGTGAGTCGGAGTCTTGTGAGCCTCAAGATTTTCTGGTGGAGACCTCTGTACGGGAGCATTTTGGCGTGTGCTTGGAGCTGCGAGATGGTTTCTCCATCGATGATTTTTGGCCGTGAAGTGATGCAGCAGGGGCGTTTCTACCTGGTGATGATGGAAGCAATTCCAGGTCTGGTGTTGCGTGTAGCAAAAGTTCAGGTGTGATAAACCTGTTGCATATTTTCTTTACGGAGCTTTCCGTAGTTTTGGGTTTTCTTGGTCTTTTAGGTGCCGACCCCGTCCGCATTTTTGCCACTTTGGTTGGCATGATCACTGCGCATGGTGTTTCCGATCGTGTTGCCTCGGGTGAAAGTCCCGCCTGGGCTTCGTATCTGCGTCGGGATTCTGTCAGCATAGCAGGGTCCATTCGCTGAATGGAAACCGTGGCAGGAGTAGTGAAAGTGTCTGCCGCTGTTGACCAGGATGAGGAACAGGTAGATGTTTGGAGTGCAGGTTCAATATTTGGTGTAGAGACCGAAATGTTTTGGCACGGGACGTCATCATCCGCCGTGGTGCGAGTCCAGATAATGAGTGAGGGTTGCTGCCGATGAGACTCGAGATTAATCGTTGTGGCCGTAAGGGATGCAGATAGTTCCAAATTCTGTGACGGCGGAGGTTGGGCAACATTAATTTTTTTAAAGAAATTTTACATCTGAAGTGCAAAATCTGGGTATCCTGTTTTTAAAGCTGGTATGTGATCAATCTGACGTTCCTCCTCGATTTCTGAAAATAGAGACGGTGTGTACCTGATGTTGCTTTCCGCCGCTGTGGATCGTCCCTCGTAGATATCACAAAGTTTTTGAAGTTTAAGATAGTGCACTCTAATTTGTTGATACGCCACGGTGAGTTGATCCAGGTCAGTTTGGATCAGCTTCGCTTTGGTGTCACTAAGGCGACGGTATTTGGCCTAATGTTTAGCCATCTTCGCGAAAAATACTGACTCAGCTGAGATTTTTGCCAGTGCGTTGACCAGAGGCTGGTGGACGTTTTGGGAGGTGATGTTGACATCAGCTGTGGTGCATTGTTGTAAAGCCGAATTTGCCTGAATCCAGGTTGCCCGAGACTGGTGAAATACTGCCATGAGTTGAGGAATTATTTGAGTTGTCGAACTAATAGGAACCTCTTTTTCAGGATTGTGTTCTGCCGAGTGGTCCAGACTATCAACCATCGCTTTGTTTGGGCCCTGGGCTTCCATCAGATGTTGTGCTTGACGGGTTCTAGAGGTCTTGTCCACGTGGCCGGGATCCAATGCAGGTAAGGAACCATGTTGTTGAATGAGGTTATTAAATTCGTCTCGTAGCACTTGGGATGCCAATGGCGTCACTGGGTCATCCAGGTTATCCAGGGATATTTGGATAATGTTTAGCGCAGTCGATTGATGAGAACGTTCCAAAGGGAAACGTTCAAGGGCCATGTTAAAAACGTGGACTGAGGTACGCGAGATTTTTATAAAATTTGGAGACCGAAAATTTAAAGTTTTACTACGTTGAAAATCGAATTGAAAAGTGGCAATTTGTTTGCAGTCGAGATTGTAAGGGCCAACTCTTTTTTAATTGGCTGATGTGTTGACTACCAATATCCAAGCAGCTCGAATTACTTTATTGAGCCGCCTTGTTTCCCACGGGAAGGGGAGCGCAGGTCATGATCCCAGGTTTTGCCGTTAGGATGCAAAAATGAAAGATGGTTACCGGGTGTCGCAAAAGTGCCGCATATCCGACGTATTCAACCAATAAGTCATTATCTGGCTCGATATGACCGTTATTGTAAAAGTTTGGATTTAATATTTCTTCGTAAACGCGACCTTGGGAACGTTCCCATCTCACGTAAGACATGCGCAGCACGCCCAACTTTGTAAAACAACGTTCTAGGCGCGTTATTCCGTTTTGGATATTCGAAATTTAGTTTTTTAAGCTCTGTAAAATAGGAAATGGTGGCAAACGTACAAATATAGTTAACCAAGAGATCATCTCCATCTTCCATGCCTTGCTGGAGAACATACTCACCTATGAACTCCCAAAACTTGACAACAACACGCTCGGAAAATTCCTGCAAACATTCCAGCATGGCTTTTGACAAATCGTGCATGATGACCGCTTGAAAACGTAAAGGTTTGCGGATGCTTCGGCCTGATGTAGTTGTTTGTGGTTCTTTTGGATCAGATTCTGCATCTTCAGCTGGAATGTTCTCAAGAATTTCCACTGTGCTGATATCTTGAAGTCCAGGTAAATTCACGACTTCTGAGGAATGTTCATGGGATTCCTTCGTTATTGCTTTGAGCAATTCTTGATTATCATGATTTACTAAGTCAGTTGATGGTTTGAGTCCCTTTTTGGGACGACCTTGAGGCTTCCTTCGCAGCTGCGGAGGTTGAGGAAGTTGCTTAGATTTTGGCGGCCTCGCAGAAGTTGTCAATTGCTGCGGCGGTTGCGGCATAACCTCCTCCTTCATGTCAAGATGTAGCAGGTCCTTAGCATTAAAGGCCCCTTTTGTTTTCCCGTTGAGGATGTCATTTATAACAAATGAGGTGGGACGTCTAATTGAGACAATTTCATAAGCCCCTTCAAGTCTAGGATTTAACTTTGCTGCAATTCCTCTTGTTGCGCAGCTTTGGGCTCGATTCTTTAAGAGCACTTTATGCCCCACTTTAAAATCTGGTTGGATTGCTTTTATGTTATGCTTTTGCCTACGCTTATCCTGGGCTTTCTCTAACTTGCCCTTCGTTTCCTGTGCAGTTGCCGACAGCTCTGATAGGAAGTCTGAAAACGTGTGCTTGACAAACGAAGGATCAGCACAGACTTCACTAAAACCCAACATATTATCATGAGGACTCCGTGGTGCTCTACCAAAGGTAAGATATAACGGGGAGTGCCCCATGTTATTGTTAGTGGCCGTATTCATCGCCCACTGCACAGCCGCCATATGCAAGTCCCAATCAGCATGTTGCTAATCAACTGCAATGGCCAACTTTACTTTAAAATCACGATGACTCCTTTCTACAGGATTAGCCTGCGGATGGTAGTTAACAATACGCTAGATCTGGAAACCCATTGCCACAGACGCCTGCTCCATCACTGCTGAGATAAACTGAGGACCATTGTCACAATGGATTTTCCTCGGTGTCCCATAACGTAAGCAAATTTGCTCAATGAATATTTTAATGATGGTTTCGGCAGTAGTGTCCTTGATAAGAAACAATTCGGTAAACCCTGTACAAATGTCACTAGCTGAAAAAACATGTGTGACCTCGTGGGGTTTTAGGTAATGGGCCCACCATATCAATGCTGACAACATCAAATCTAGGTGGTATTGCTGGTGAGGAGATTGGGGTGGTATCCGGTTGGTTGAGAGGTTTATATTTTAAACACTCTTCACATTGGGCAATGTGTTGTTTCACTTGCTGGCGCAATCCAGGCCAGTAGTACTTCTGAGTTATTCTTTGAACCGTGGCAAGTATCACTGAATGCCCCGCCTAGGGACCTTTCATGGTGTACCCTATGTCCATTTGCGTCTTGATCTTCATTCCTGTAGGATCTTCTTCACCTTCCAGGTCGAGGATTATCTTCCTGCAAAATTCATCTTGGAGTTGCAGGTTACGGAAGTCAATGGCAGTCAGTGGTTGCTCATCTGATAAAAACAGATAAATTAACACTATTGGCTCTACTTTATCCGAACTCCTGGATAACATGTCTGCCAAGACATTAAGTTTCCCAGGAATGTATTGCACATCGAAAACATTGCTGGATCTCCATGATCCATCTTGCAATTCGACCCCTAGGCTCTTTTGTGGCTAAGATTGACCTAAGGGGGGCATGGTCTGTGTGTACCACAAACGTCATGCCATCAATATATTCACAGAAGCGCTGCACCGCCCAGAGTACCGCCAGTGCTTCCCTCTCTGTTGTTGAGTAATTTACTTGTGCTGGAGAGAAAGATTTTGAAGCATATTCCACCACGCGGAACTCATCACCGTCTCCTTGTCCCAGGACTGCTCCCATGGCGTCCTGACTCGCATCCGTGTAGAGGTGAAAACCTTTAGTAAAATCAGGTTGTGCTAACACGGGTGCGGAGGTAAGACAAATTTTCAGGTCATCCACAGCTTGTTCACACGCTTCATCAAAATAGAACGGTACTTCCTTTTTCATTAATCGATGTAAGGGTGTGGCTACTGCGGAGAGATTTGAGATGAACTTCCCAAACCACTTACAGGATGCCAAAAACGAACGTAGCTGTTTAATATTGGTGGGGTACGGTAGATGGATGATTGCTTTAACCTTATCAGGATTAGGGCTGACACCCCCGGGAGAAATCATGTGTCCCAAAAATTTTACACAAGTCACGAAGAAATGGCATTTTTGACGTTTCAACCCAAAATTGTGTTCTTGTATGACTTCCATCACTCGTCGAACGTCAGAAAGATGCTGCGGGAACTCATCACTGGCAATGAGCAGGTCATCTTGATAAACTACCACCGTAATATCTGGTATTAGCTGCAATAGATGATCTACCACTCGTTGACAGTGAGCTGCTGAGTTTCCATAGGAGAGAGTTCCCAGAGGAGTTACCGTTGTGAAGTATCTCTGTGAGTCTTCACTTATGGGAACTTGCCAATAACAATTGGTCTGATCCATTGACGTCATGTACGTTTTCCCTGTTACCCGAGAAATCAGGTCATCAATTTTGAGTGATCGATAGGAATCTGGTACAGTAACCTTATTCAATGCCCTTAAATCTGTCACCATGTGGAACTCCGTGGTAGATCCTGGTTTCGCCACCAGTAATGATGGCGCTGCCCAGGCAGATTTTATGGGTGCTAGATAGCCGTTATCCAGCAATGATTGAACTTTGTCAATCAAAACCATCCTTTTCTTTGGCGAGGAAGAATACAGTTTAATGGAGACTGGCTGGGCTCCTGGCTGGATCTCTATCGTTTGAGCCTCCACCATGGCGGATCCCGACGGTTCCTCAAAAATGTCAGCCATATCCTTAAGCATGTGATTGACTGCTTTAACCTCGGCAACTGTTAAAACTGCTGACCTCTTGAAGTCCTGTTCTATTAAACCTTATAGAGATCGTGAATACGGGAACTGGGTGCATTGAGCTTAATTGTGCCATGGGGATTCTAATCGGATCTTCCATTGAAGTATTATCCTTAAATCCCCAAGTCATAGTCTTATAACTAATGACGATCGAGGCCGCTGCTAGAAAGTTGGTACCCAGAAGGATCAATGGTCCTTTAAATGACGGGATGAGTGTCATATTGGCTTGTATGGTGCGCCCTATAAGTCTGATGGGTACTGTAACCATATAAACCTCCGTTGCCACAGGAGTTTGGTCTGCCAACTGAATCAGCTGGCATGTATGTGTCATTGGAAGACCCATCTTTTAGATACTTTCAAACACGGGACCTCTGCCGATGCATGTGGATGCTCCAGTGTCCAGCAGAGCTGGAAATTTGATGGCATTGATTTCAACTTGTACATTAATTAACGCATCTGCTGGATCTAATTCAGGTTTTGGTGACAGCGGTTCCTGCTGTGGATTAACATGGGAGAGATGGATCATATTGATTTTCTTTGCCTTGTCTCCACACCCTTTTGGACACGTATTTATATTCACATTTGGTGTGCTGCAGACAGGACAACCTTTTTTATTAGTGTCCTTTTTGCCTGCATTATCATTACCATTGGTGTTTCGATTTGAAGAATGACCACGGTAGTTGTTATGACGTCCTTGTTGACCTCCGCCCGCCTGGGTACTTGCCTCTTGGCCGGCAGCGTAATCCTTCTTGACATCATATGGTTTCCGTCCTTTATAGAATGGGTTCTTCGGAGCATCATTACCTCCTTTGCGGAAGTTTTTTTGCCCCTTTTTATATTGTCCCTGTGACCCCTGGAAAGGAGTTTTCTCTATCTCCCAGTGGCGTAAGTAACGCAATTGGTTCTCATGATGGAGAACTGCGGAGAGCATCTCATGATAATCCCGCATGTCATACAGTTGAAAACGATAGGTAAGATCTGGGTGCAATGCATGATAAATAAGGCGCATCTGAGTCTGGAGGGGATATTCCTGATCCAGTTTTTCAAAGAGATGCAGCATGGAGTCCATGAACAGATAACTGTCTTCTCCCTTTTTCTGTTTCATTGTGTGGACTTTTTGTTGTATAACAAAATCAGGTTCCGCATCACCAAACCTGGCCTTCATTTGCTCCATGGCTTGGTGGTAAGAACTGACTTTGGTATGATGAATGAGCCACCAGCGCATGGCTTCATCCTGAAGTATCCAAAAGAGAACACTTCATCGTTGCTCATTGGCAACTGATGATTATCACCTTCCATACAAAACCTGTTATACCATTCCCTAAATTTGGCTTTCTCGCCTTTAAATTTTGGGACGTCAGCAAATATTGCTTGCAGATTGTGATCATCTTTTAATCGCTCGCCTGTTGCGAAGTTAGATAATGTAATGTTTCTGTCCGGGGGTCATCGCTATCACTTGATGGGCGTTAGCCATTTACATAGACGATCCGTGGTCTGGGGTCACATCATTGTTCTGAGGACCTAATTGGTGTCTAATGTTTTCTTCTCTAAAAGGTATAAAACCACTTGGAGTTCTACCAGAGGTAGGAACTATCATTCTCGCCCTGGTAGATGTTGGATTGTTTGGGGTAAAGTCCAGAATCTCCCGCGCCGCGGGATCTGGGTATCTGGTGGGGACTTAACCTTGGTCCATCGAGCGGGGGCGGACGATTCGTTTGGAGAGCTTGGCAATGCGTGCTTGCTCCAGTAGATCGTCCTCCCATCAACCTTCTTCCCTAAAGGGATGGTAGTGCGTCACCATTATGATCGGGGTGTTAACCCCCTCATTTTCCAGATGACAGCTGACAGGCTGTGATGTAGAGCTTGCAGAAGGAGTGGAGGAAGAGGTGCGGGAAGAAATATCTCCCGTCACCATCTGTTCTTGTAGCTGTGCTACCAGAGCCTCCATCTGCCTTATGCGTTCTTGGTCCTGAATCCGTTCCTGTTGCAACTGGGCAAGAGTAGGGTTTAAGGACACTGAAGCAGTTTCTTGCGGAGGTAATTGCTGACGACTTTTAAAGTCCTTCAGGTATACCTCCCGCAGCTACTTAAACAAGCCAGGATTTGATGTGGCAAGAATTTCCACCTCTCGCGGGAGTTGTAGCATGTAATCCATGCGAATGGTTCCTTGAGAAGGGAATGCGGGAGCTAGAGGATCTAGCTCTCGGGGTGTCAAACTTCCTTCAATGATTGATCGTTGGTTGTTGACATTCGCTGTTGACGTCGTCCCAGACACGGGAATTAAAGCGTTACCTCTGCTGGCTGCGTTAGTCACCCTTTGAAGCTGATGTTGCGCAGTAGATCCAGCGAAGACGGATGTTATTGCTGCTCGAGTGTCTGTAGAAGGCGTCTCTGTTTGAGCCAGAGGCGTTAGGCGCCAGTTATTAGGCGGTACCTCCTGTGGGATCTCACTAGGGATCTCAGGTGTGGGAATTTGGTCCTCTTGACCTGCTTCGGTCCATTTACTGGCGGAGGTATCTGAAATAGTTACCTCCAGCAAGCGTGGGTTACGGCGCGTATTCATCGCTCAACTGATCAAGTCCTTAACGGTAAGTACTACGGTTGAATCCTTGGGTTGAAGCGGGGGCAGAGCAGTTGTTTGTGGTAAACAACTGTAGCGGAGGTTTGCGTCCTTCGGTGGCAGAGGTTGAGTCCTGCTAACAAAGGAGACGGACCAGCAAAGGTTAGACCTAAAAGTACGGAGCGATATGGTCCAACACATGGCGGAGGAACGTGACCCTTGTAACGATCCCCAGAGGGCCAAGGCCGGACCCGGGAATGTTAGGATTACGGGGGATCGTTAGGTATGCTAATGGGGCGTAATGGAATGTTAATTATAGGAGTTATGCAACCACACCGCCC
>JAQGBW010003737.1:0-15485 GCA_034698625.1 Julus scanicus | reverse complement strand
CTATTGTTTTAGTTTCAGACTATCGTCTAGCCAAATTTAACTAGTTTATTAACTTTACAAGATCGTTAAATTATCAAGTTTAATTTACATTCGTGTTAACTATAGTTTTTCAACATCTGTGAAGTGTTCCGAAAATATTTTATGCAGCATCGCAAATCAAACCTTCACCATCTAACCTTCAAAATGTTGGATTAATATGCAGTGTATGACTAGAAAAGCAACTTTACATGTATAAACTTTGTCAATAACATATATTAAATTGTTCTAATAAGAAACTGTAGTTTTTTTACGACATGCAAATAGAAATACCGATTTAGCTAACCTCTTAAAATGCACGCATTAAACTGTCACTTTTTCTTTGATAATTTACTGTGCAAAAGGGAATACAAATATGACTATTATGCTAAACGGTGTACGTGTGATTTGTACTATCGTGGAATTCATGCTTATTGGCCATAAAACTTTAATTAATCATTTTAGAGAAAAAATAGACAGGTTTAATAGCTAAGATGTCAAATGCCTCACGTGCTTGGATAACATCTTGATTTCTAAAAACTGTAGATATGTTTCAAAAACTTGTTTTGCATTCAGATTTGGGTAATCATCTTGTGTGCAGTAGATAGTACATTCTAATGTAACATTGTGACCATCATGTAATCCATGAAAACAACGATTTTGCATTTATGGATTCATTCGGTGGATTCAAACCTTACCCGTCGTTTCTTTCAAGAACCTCTATATTTAAATATTTATCTCTTTCTTGAGAGATACGAATTTTTTTTACAAATATTTTACGACTGATGGGACAGAGTTATCATAAATCGATTCCTTTAGAGGGCTTTAGGGAAAAGTACTCATCTTGGGAAAAAAGTCATGAATTTTATTAAAAAGTACTTTGTGATGAAAAGTTTGTGAAACTATTTATAAAATATGATTTTTGTTACAAAATTTAAAACATTTTGATGGGGTACTGGTCACGAAAAGGGAGGAGGGGGTCTTCCGGCATGTGGACGGGAGGGGGAAGCCATTATGGACATCCACTAATGATGGTATTTTTCAGTTTTTTATTTTTTTATTTAAATAAGTTTTAAATATCAGTGAAAGAGGAAAGGGACACCAGAAGAAAGGACACCCCCTGTCCCAAATCTACTTTAATATTTTAGACCTCGGGAAAGTCGGGTATTATGCTTAAATTTGTGTTAAACACTAATTTTATGCTGGAATTTCTCTTCCAGATCAGGAAATTTCAGTTAGTCAGAAAAATCTGGAAAAATGTCTTGGAATTAACAGGGAGACGGGTGCTTGGAGATTTATAGGATGGGCCTTGAATGTTCCAACAAATTTTCTGGACACCCTACTTTAAAAAAATAAGGAGCTGTTTAGCACTAGGTGGGCCGAGTGCATGCAGCTTAAACATGTGAATTCTTAGTGTGGCAATTAACACACGGTTAAGGTTACAAGCTTGGTTTTGCAGCTCTATAGTCCGTTTTAAGAGACGTGAATCACGTGACGTCAATGCACGACAAGCAGTGCCATCAATCTTGCTCATGTCTTCTACCATTGTCTTAATCTGGCGCATGTTTTAATGAATATTGCACCCTGTTCCTCCCCTCCGTCACATGCCTTCCGCAAACATTCGATGGTGACTGATTACCAATCAGTGAAAGTTCTCCAGGAGATTAAACGAGACTTTGCTGTACTGCACAGCTAGTGCGTGTGCAATTTAAGCAACACTTGCTCAAGATTCCTGTAAAGTGATTGCTCTAATCCATGGTACTTCACTAAGTGTCAGTTGCTCCTTTGGGCAAGCGCTGCTTGTCATTTGCACGGATACTTCTTTAACACCGATTTTATGGACATACTCAAATATTTGATGGTATCCTATTACGAAAAAATGCTTTTCCTTAAAACTTCAATTTCCAGAAGTAATTCTCCGGGTGGTGATGGGCGCCAAGTACTTTACTTTCATGCGATTCTTAAAGCGAATTTTCCCTCGAATTTAATTTCAGTTATTCCGCCCTGAAGCATAAAATTTGAACGAATTGCGTTTTTTGTTAATTTACTTGCACATGAAACTTTCCCTTACGCCAACGTAAGTACTTTTATAACATCACAGAATTTTATGTTTGGGCTTTTTCGCTGGAATCCAATCCAATGTTCTTCGAGCTCTTGGAATTATACTGTCAGACATAATTCCCACTTTGCAGATATTTTAAGTAGTATTTTTACTTAATGGCAATTGAATGAAGAACAAGAATGTGGAAATTGTAATAGTAGTACACTGTTTCACTGTCATCTAAGATTCCAACGCAAAATTTAATGTTTTTAATCTGGTATGTTAGAATTGCTGTTCCATTTTGCCAACAAAAGCGTTTTGAAATTTTGTTCTGAATTGTATTATTTTCCTGTCTTATGCTTGTCCATTTGGTTACACTGCATGCTGCATTTCATAAAATGGCATCATTCCCTAATGTGTTAGCCGGTGCCCGGTCTGCAGTACATTCCAATGAAGGTTGCCATGGAAACGAACCTTGGGTCACTGGATTTTGCATTTGACACGAATGGGTGCATATACGGTTGGCTTGGTTCCACTTGTTTGAAAATATTGATCGCTTTACTTCAGTTGGCCGGCACTAATAAGATGAGTTTCATAATCCAGACCATCTGGAACTCTTCAGGTTTTCACCTTTGTGACAAATAAAATCGTGGTTCAATAATCCATATGGGAAATTGCGATAAGATGCTTTTCTTCCATGTGACAAACAACCTTTTAAAGCATATTTTTATTTTCATTCTCTTTTCCGGTCATAGTGCCCAATTTGCTTCATTTAGTGTAACATTAAAAAACCATATTAGCTGTTAATTTTAAAGAGGAAAAACTATTCTCGATTTATGAGTCAGTATGCATGGTTAATGTAACGTATGAGCTTTTGACACATTTGGAGAAAACTCTCGAATTTGAACGGCTTTTTGTGTTTAATGAAAAAAGTGATTCTAGAGAAAGTATTTTTTAGATGTGACTATAAGCACAAGTTCAATTGATTTGTTTAGAATACAGTTACTGCTGGTACTGATAAAACTTTGCAAAATTGTATCTATATAACAGGTGATTTATATATGTGACTATAAACACAAGTTCAATTAATTTGTTTAGAATACAGTTACTGCTGGTACTGATAAAACTTTGCAAAATTTATATAACAGGTGATTTATGCCATGACGCATACTATACTGTACATTTCAAATTGATCCCTAAAGAACCTTAATGAATTTAATTCCATTTCCACAAAATAAATGGGTTTGCATGCAAGTTTCTGCCTTTGAGACCTTGATGTCTGATTCCACGAATTCTACGGTCTACATGTCATGACGTTCTATAATTCATTTGCTGCAATTGTGGTTTTATGGTATTTTCCATATAGCTGAAAAATGAACATATCCATTAAATGCTTAGTCATTCGTTAATTAAATGATGATATCAATTTCGTTGCATGGCTATATAAATTTTAATATTAATTGTTTTTTCATCCTGAAAGGAAATTATAAATGCATTTATGGGAATGTGCGTACATGATTTAATTTGTGCGTATATGGTGTTAGACGAATGATCATATGCGTATAATAATAAACTTGCTAGCGTAAAATACTTTTAGTCTGATAAAAACCTACTTACTAATAAATTTAAGCATGAACTGAAGATGCCTGTCACACGTAGAAATTATATGTAGAGTAACAGGCATTTAAACATACATACATAGCTTATTTATTTTAGCCTAGACTGCAATTATAACATTGAATTCAATAGTCTAAACTTTTGCAAAAAAGAAATGTCAAAACTTTAAACAATTTCCTTTTTTTTAATTTTCAACTTAAGGGGAGCTACAATCATATTTTTTCATAAGGGAACATACACTTGAGTAGATTCTCTGCGTCTGGTCGAAAGGTTGCATTTTGTAATTCCCTCCATTTAATTTCAAGTGTGTCGAGGATATACACGCATTGATGACTTCAAATCGAAACGATTGTAGCTAACGCATTTTGCAGCCATTATGACAATTTATGGCCGCTTTTCTGCAAATCTTATAATTAAGTAATGCACATCAGGACTTTGCTTAAATGATTATAAAGCTCGCGCGTGCAGTTTATCTGCCCCATTTAAAGATCACTGGTTTAATTGAAGAGTTTGCAAACTGCATATAGGCAATGTGAAATCGTTAGTTTTTTCACCAGATGTAACCGAATTTCGGATTGGATTAATTATCATCCTACCGCGTAATCGCTTCGCTTTTAAATTATAAATTAAGACGGAAGTGTGTTGCAGTCGAAGATGCTAGGGAACCAGAAGACCTCTGCCAATTTCTTTGAGCAAATATTATTTAATTATGCTGAAGCTTGGGAAGTGCCATTAATTAAAATACTTTAATTAATCGCATGATCTTCTTAATTGTCAATCGATAATCTACCAAATTGCTGACGTTCAATCTTTTAAGCTCTGGTTGGTAATATGGCAAGTTCAATGGGAGACGTTTATGGCTTCGCTCAGTACTTTTTTGTGCCATCACATAAGTGCATGCTAATTAGAATTGTTGATGATTCTTTTTGTGACTTATTTGCCAGCACAAGTGAATAACAAGATCATTTTCTCTGAAACTTAATAGTTGAAATCCATTTCTTGAGAACCGTTGAACTAGCAGAAGATGTGCAGAGCTGGCACTTGTTAAATTTCGGATTGTTTTTCTCTTTTGATATAACCCGATTTCCAAAATCAGTTTTTAGCGAGCCAATTTGAATACAGCAAAGTGACTCTTTAGCCATTGTTGCCAAATTGAAGTTGGCGTTTGAATGCTGTTTTCGATTGCGCTTTATAGAGTTCTTGGAGAGACCTAAAAGCTCTTTTGTAATTAATACCGTTGACTTCTTACTTTCATTCGCGCTTATGCAATATCATTTGAAAAAGGTCATTATATTAAGCGCTTTACAGGGGCTTTGCAGGCAGTAAACCTATCCATTATGCGCAAAATTATTACGCGAAGGATTAAGTTTTCATGAAGACCTTCTATTCTGTAATATTATGCAGACCTGTAGTGTGCTCGCATATGCTTACAAATTGACAGCTTGTTTAATTGCTGGACTATTAAGCATTTTTTCATTATACTAAAGGGGTTGGAATTCGAGACTATTGCAGTGATACTGAATTTGTAATTTATTTTTGTAAAAATAATCCTTAATTCAACGTGTATTTCGAGAATGTGCAGAAAATGCAAAGGAATCTGGCTACGCAATATGTTGGAATATTGCGCTCCAATTTGGAACCATCACAGGATGGTTCATATTCAGGATATAGAGATGGTCCAGCGTAGGGCAGCCAGATTTGTTAAGGGCGATTACCAACATTCCACACCCCCTCCCCTCCCTACCATATAGTATTTATTTGTTGACTGTAGGGTACTGAGAGAATTGAATTGAATATGAATTGAATTGATTAAAACTTTGTTAAACAAATGTGGGGAATGTTTGTTGTATGTTGCTTGTGATAATGTGTTGTGCTTTTTGCTTTGCCATTCAGTACTCTTATCAGACAATCCACTTTTTTGGTTGTCTTAACGCAACTATTGTAAAACAAAGCGTCTTGCCAGAAAGTCATTGCTGTGATCACGTTGAATTTATATGTGCCCTGGACTCTCCAAAGAACTGTATGGTATTTCAACGTTTTCTGAACCAATATCTCCGGCTGCATTCCATTGGCCTTCTGCTAAGGAAATTCCTGGCATGCTGAAATTTTAGCTGTAAAGAGCTAGCAAGAATGATTTTAGCTCTGCTATTTGTCCACACTCACTTTTATCAGCTTGGAATCCCTGGGTATAAATTCAGCCTACGCACCATGCATTCATTTTCTGTCACGGATATACAATCTAGGCTATTGTAATAACCTAATATATTTCTTCTAAATTGGTGAGAAAGACGACGACTCGTGTAACCCAATCATTTTGGTATTTTCTTTGTGATGGCCGCCTGTCGTTTTTTTCATTTACCAAATTGCTATATACAGTTTCGAACGTTTTGCTTCCTACGCATTGCTCCCCAGAACTGGCCATGTCTAATTAGCCATCTTCAACAACATGTACATGTTGAGGAAATCTCTGGCTAAAACAAGGACAGCATTTATGTGAATTCAGGGCTCACACAGCCTGGAAAATCTAGAAAAAACTGGATTGTCACGAAATTTGAGAAAGTCATGGAAGATACCTGTAAAGTCATTGAGTTGTTCAAATTGGTTCTGGAATATTTCTTCTGATTTCATAAACTTCTTAAGCCATGATTGGAAAACGTGCTTCCGTTGAATTTTCTAATCTCTGGAAACTTTTATCAATGGGAACAAATCCAAAAAAACTAATTTCAATTGCCAGAGGGGCTCAGTCCCACAATGAATATGCACTTAGTTTTTATATTAGTTAACAAATGTTTTCAAATGTTCATGTTTAAATTTTTTGCCATTTTGCTAGATATAAATATAATTTACTTAGTAAAAACAAAGTAAAAAATGAAGTGTTAATTTTCATAGTCATGGAAAAATTGAAAAATTTCCTGGAGCAGTCTTTAAAGTCAGAGAATATCATTTAAAAAAATGTGGGAACCCTGTACTTGTTGCATGCAGTGGTATATTTGAGGATAATTACATACACAATGATGAATATCCAACCCCTGTTCTCTTGGGATGTGGGATGTGGCTTAAATCAGGTTTTAATTGATTCTGGTTGGATATCTAAAGATTTTCACTCAGTTCGGTGCGTACGGATTGATGTCCTAAAGAATACCAATCAAACTCCGCTTATCAGCTATAAGTTAACTTGACTACAGCTGTGAGCCAGCTTATTTTGGTTTTCAGTTCGTTCATTGATTTGTGTCTTTCTGTACAATAAGAAGGCTAGCTTCCCAGTCTCATGTGTACGAAACTGGCATGGCGTAAGACGCACTCTCACAATAGGGAAATTATTGATTTCTGGCGGGTTTTGCAAGGGTTCCAATTGAGTGCGTCAGGAGACCAGTAATTCGGGCCCTTAATTGGCAGTACCCAGCTCTAAATCTTATGATTTAGGAGAGGTACTGCTGGCTTATTCGATAGATCTCAATTCAAGTACGAATGCGACAACTCTACAGTCTCTACACGATGTGTTATGCTTTTTTTTCACAGCTAGTTGTGTATCAGTGGTTCAGAGTTACTAATGTGACCTGGCCTACTCTGAGCATGAGCAAGGAGACCTAGGTGTGCAAAAGTTTAAAGTGAAAAGTATAAGGTACAAACACCTGCAGCTTTGTAGTAATAAAAAATAATAACAAACTCTCCCAAAAAACATTATTAAAGTTTTAAAAATGTTCTTAGAAGTTTATTAATAATTCTAGTAATTTATATTGATATCTGTTTTTCCACGCTACGCGACATTAAAATTTGCATCAGAGATCAGTTTCATTCATATTTATTTCAACAGGCATTCAAAATTCTATCAGTGGTAACTCAGCGATGCAAATGAAATTTTGAATGAAGAGGAAAGTACATCATTTAAAACTTAATTTTCGGCAAATAAATAATTCTGTTTTAGTGGTTTCATGTTTAAATATTTCATTTCATGAACTATATTATAGCCTACAGCTCGTTTTGGTTAACTTATCTTGTTTACGCAGTTTTCCCACGAGTTGTTGTGATTTGCTGACGTTTTCAGTGATGATTATAGTGGCCAAAACTGATAAATGAGCACAAATATACTGAGCGAGTTTACTTTTATGAGATAAGTGGGCTTAGCTGATCTGAATAACTACGATTTCAAACTTTATTTAATTTAACCTCTAGCAGATCATCATTTAGATTCATTTAAGATTAAAAAAAGGCTAAATGTGATTGACATTAGCAGTAAACAGTTTGTCACTGGGATCACAGTTTGGATTCGCGTTTACCATTCTGTGTAAGTACAACTCAACATATTAATAGTTTTTGTAGTTATCATGTCACAATAATTTCATGTGTTCGTATTTCTTAAGTTTTCCATAAGAATGTCAGTTTAGTTTATATTTGTTATTCATATCTGTTATGAAAACTTTTTGCCAGAATTTTATATGTGCTTCCTTTTATTCGCCATTTTCGCAACAAAAAAAAACTCGACTAGATTTACTTTCTTTTATTATTAACACGACTGCGTTTTACGATAGAGAATAAGAGTTAAAGTGCGCGAAGGCGGGACAGTTGCATATTTGATTCTATTACCGTTGCATTTTCATGTCTACATGCAATGGCCACTTTTAGCCTAAAAGGTTTCATTTTTTGCCCATTTTATAAATGCATTCTGAAGGAAATATTTTTTCCCCTCCCCAAACCAATTCAGAAAATGCATACATTTCAGCGATTTGATATATAGCCAAATAACGGTGGATTCATGTCCAATACAAGTTTCTATGTTTCTATTTTACTTCGCCGCATCTGCATGCTTATAGCTCAGAGATTCTTAAGTATTTTATTTTCATATCCCCCCTCTTAGATCCCTTGCATATCTTATCTTTCCTACTATATTTCTCCACATGTGTTGAATTTTCTATAAGAAGTTGGTAGCAGCATCAACATCAGAAAAGTACCTAGCGCCTGCTTAAAATCTATTCACATTTCACTCCAGTGAGCTTTTATGGGCCAATTCTGACACTCACGCTACAAATCTACCGTTTCTTATAGTAATTTGATGTTGTTGGTCAAATAGAAAATGTAGACTTAAAAAACATTATGGGCACCAATCTTCCTCCGTTTTAGTGTTAGATTAGAAACAGAAGACGTATAAGGATGTGGATCTTTTATATAAAGGCGAGTCTTGCCAAGCATTTATTGCTAGTTTCCAAATGTTGTATGCTAACCCTCAGGCCATGGCCAAACTTTTTTTCAAATTTTGATTTCATGGGAATTTTTTTTTATCCATTAACTTTTTATGTTAGATTTAGAATCGCGAAAATTGAGCTTTCTTTAAAGAAGAAGTTAACAGTTTGTGCAATTTGATATAGATTTTCCAAAACCTGCATTCTTGGGCACCTCTTTACATTTTAAGCAAAATGTTCAATGGAGAAGGCCAGTGTAAAGGCACGAGATGTCTTTAAATTATATCATGGCTGAGATTTGTCGCAACTGGGCTAGTCCAGGTTGGTATATTCTCCTGTATTACAAAATGACTGTTTTGGTACTCGATATTGGCAATGAATTTAAACACAAATTCTTATTGCCTCTTAAGTGCATCTGCTTCACCTCATCTCGCCAAATTGACCAAATTATGTGGTTTCTCTGGTAATGTGGGCACTTTTCATATGTGCCTTAAGAGCCCTACATAAAGTTTATCCGAAATACTCTTCAACATTTTGAATTTCAAAATGACGCTGTTGAAAGTCACGTCCAAAGTGAACGGGCCTGATGGGGGATGAGGTCGTTTCAAGAAGTTTCATGGGAATGTTATTAATATTTTATAGGTCATTCGTCAGAGCGATGTTGAAGAAGTAGGCCCATTGAGTGTGTCGAGAGTGCGTCCATTTGTCGTTCAGCACTTAAAATCGGGTCGAATTTTATGAACAGGTCGTGATGGAAGTTTTGATTTCGTGACGCCCTTACTAATTATTGAATTCCAAGTTTTTTTTCTCGTACTGAACTACCATATTTCAAAGGGTTTGGGATTGCGCTCAAGCTTTAGTCGCAATATGTAAGGCGGAATTATTAAAGTTTCAAGGGACTTCATCTTTGCACTACATTGGGCATTCTTGGCATCACTCCTTAGTTGCATAACTATAATGGCCCATATATTTTAAAAGCCAGTATGCGGGAGGACCGCCAATGATTGAAGATGGCTTTGCTGTCTTGCAGTTCTTTGATACAGAAAACATATTCATCACTCATAATCTTGATGGGGCAATAAATTCCCACCCCAATTTATAGGTTCACTCCGAAATTGGTCAAATAAAATGTATAGTGGGCCGTAAATCGGCGCCTCCTTATCGTTTTTGCAGTGTTACTGAGCTGGAAAATCTATAGGTCGTGAATGGTCCTGCATTTTCAAGTTGATCTTGGCCACTGAGCTTAAATATTGGAAATGGGCAGATCATAAAATTTTGACCCTTTACTCAAATCAGCATATCAAAATGAGATGTATGCGAGTCATACGCTTTAACGAATTCATTTTACAGCAAAGCTTGAATTTAAGTTATGAAGTAACAGTGTTTGACTGCATTGAAAGATTTCCTTGCATTTGAAATAAGTTCCTCAATCGATATGATTAAAATATAAGGTGCTGAGGGAATAAGAATTTTATAGCAGAATATATATATATATAGTACTGAAGAATTTGTGAGGAAAGGCTAGATCAACATTAAGACAAGTTTTGATCATACTGCTTTGGTTTATTTTATCAAATCAGTTTGAGTCGTTGTAAAAGTTTATAGAACTGTGTATCATCTACTTTTTTCAACATTATTTTCAAAAATCAAATATGCCACATGTTGCATTTTATAGCACCATATATACCTTTCTGTAAAAGAAGGTATACTGTGTTCTGAATATAGACCTTCCAGCTTACCAGTTCTTGCCAAAATGGAATTTTTAATGTAGAAGCTTGCATCTGGAATGATATGATTGTTTCTAATAATATTGACACGCAGATTGGAAGATGTAATTTCCGAAGGGTTGTCATATACCGTGTGCTCAATCTCCGCACTGAGTGTACTTTACATGTTTTATTTTTGTAAACATACAAGTGCCAGGGGCGAATTCTGGCATATCCAGTAGCATGGAGATTTGCCACAGGTCCTTAGAGATTGCCAGATCTTGACTTTTTGTATAAATTAGGGCCACCGTGCGCCCGTCTGTGTGTTTTGAATTCTCTATGTTTTGTCGCGTGCCTTTCTATCGATTATGCTTGACTAGCCGGTTAAAGAAATAAGTTTGAATTTAATAGGAAGATCCTGCCTTTTGATATGGGCAACCCTCCATGCGTGGCGGGCTGCCATAAGGCCGTAAACGATTTTCTTTGGCTGCGTCGCTCTTTAAAGACTCCGTAGAGTTGCACTTTGAGAGCCTTCGTCGAATAATGACGAGCCCGTTGGGAGTCGTGGAAAAGCTAAGTTCCACCATCCTTTATCAAATTGTGCATCCAACATGAGATTTACTAGCAACGCAAGGATGGGCCTATATAGATCGAGGGAGGAAATGCCTTTTGTAACTTAGCTAGCGAGAATCTTTAGTGGCGGCCATGAGCTGGTGGGCCAAGTCGATTCGTTCATTGTCGATGGCAGATTTCACGGGACCAGATAGCGATAGTTCGTGCAAACGACTGCGTTTACCTATAGGGCGAACTTTGAGATAACCGTAACATACGACAAGAGAAATATGAGCGCTTTTCAATTGTGTACATAAATGCTAAAGAAACAACTCGCGAGCTTGGGATGCTTCCCATAGGGGAATTTATGGTGACCAGCTTGCTGCAGTAATGACACCGTAGCGCCGGTGATGCACTTTGCCAGGGTAAATGGACCTCAGGTGAACGGAAAAGGTCGACTTTCTCAAAAGTGGAAAAAAAAGCAAATGACTGCGAACGGCAATTGAGGGGTAGCGGAATGGCTGACAACAAACATGTGGGAAAAATAATTGACTGAACGTACTGTACTTGTATCGAGATCCTTTGCTATCATTGGCCGAGCGTTTTTTTGTTCTCTCCTTTTTTAAAGAAATGACATAAAGTTGAGCACCAGCTATCCAAGTGTCCGTATTATACAAGTAATAAAATACATATGCAGTCTTGTCCTCCCTCTAAAATTCGCCTGTTTTGTATTAGGTTGTCTGCAAAAATGCATGTTTGTGTTTTGGTCCTACAATTACATGTATTGTGGGATTAAGTACTTTGAAACATCAACCTTTATGCGCCGATTCATGCTAATGGTGCAATTAAATTGTGCATTATCACTCGTTTGATACTGCATAACATATGTCATCTCTGGAATTCTTATCAATAAAATACGTTATCACACAATACAGCAAATGCATGCCGGTCGCTTCGCTGCAGTGCAGAACTGTACTGCAGCGTAGCTACCATTTGGTGTTTTCCTCAGTTCTTAAAAGCACTGTAAAAAGTTTAAATAATTGCCAATGAACACGAAAAGTGATTTCATACAAACAGCCCATTCAATTTTTTCTAATTTGACATTTTGTCGTAAGTGTTACAAGTACTAAGTTATTATTTGGATTTCCATCAACAAATGGACGTTTTTTTAAATTTAACAACATCAGTGGATAGAGCACACATGACTTCCTGTTTAACCCAATTAACGGAATTTTCATATAACTATAATCTTACAAAAATAAAAGTGTGGTGGCGAGGAATTCTAGTTCACCCTGTATAGTACATATATCCAACATTATGTATTTTTTGAACTTATTATAATGGTATGGGTGTGGTGTAGCCCTGAACGGGCAACAAGTGCACATTTAAAACACCACAATTATCATTATGTGCATAATATGTATTTTAAAAAAATTCTATATATCACATGAAATTTGAAAATTTCTTTCTAAAGGGCGAATAACATTTTTTTTGCTGTGCAGCGAGTTTTTATTTATTTATTTATATTTATTTATTTATAATTACAACACTCACAAAGAGTACAAAAGTTTATCACTCAAAATGAATGCGTCTCACGAATGGTAGATACGTTGTGCCTATAATAACCCTGCTTTGGTCTTATATGAGATTAATAAGACTTGCTATCTTTGAATTAAGGTCCAGGACGCAGTCCTTGTTATAAGACTTTGTTTTTATCTTTGTTTTTTATTTGCGTCAAATTGCGCTTTTGCAAGTGAGTTGCAATCGCAGTTCATAAGATAACCTGCAAGTTGAAGCGATAAAGCCAGCTTACAGTCTAGTAAAATAATTTCTTTTTTTGATTGACCATGGTGGAAGGCCGTAATAGATTACTTTTTTAATGAACAAACCTAACCTCATTTTTATGGCATTCTTTTCTGGATTGCAGTGTAATCTTGTTGTATAATTCAATAATGTAGCATATATAGTATAGTGCATGAAAAGTAATTTATACACAAGTACTACGTTAGAATCCGTGTATAAGTATTACTAAGCTACGTAAGTGTTATCGTGAAACTTATCACTTCTAGAAGATAAGTTAAAGTTAGGCTTTCTTTTAGTTCAGCTCAGAATTTAATCTAATTATATGGTATGAGTTGCACAATGTTCTACTATAGATGTTTCATGAAACAAAAAACCTTTGCCAATAAAAAAATGTTGACCTTTGCTTGTGTATACTTCAAACAGCGATATTACCTTCAGTAATATTGGCTGTAATAGTGGCATCATCTTAATTAGTTTTAAAAATTAAAATTTCTTTTAGATTTTTTCTAATGTCCAATTTCAAGTTATGTGCTAAAGAGAATATAATCGCTTATAAGAAACGCTTTTTATAAACTTTTATTTATATAGCTGACAGCTTGTTGGGCTACTTGTCAGAGCAAGTCGAGTGAAATAGGAAAATCAAAAACAGCAAAAAAAATGTATATACGACAGCAGTAATATCCGAGTTCAGTCAGGCATTTCCAATGTGTGCACTGGATTATAAAGCGTGAGGCTTTCAAGCCTGTAAGTTGGCAAAAAAATGGCAGTTTTTCCTATCCATAATAGCCATGATTTTCACGTTTATGTTTAGGAACATATTTAAAGAGAACTATACCGAATTACGTAATTTTACCGAGCATTACAAAACTTGTGGGTTATCATATCCAATGTATAGTATAACAAACACCATTGTTTTCTACAATTTGCAGTTACTTTCTATCCATGTAGTAACATCTACAGTATGATTTTCAGTCTGCAATCTTGATTGCCCTATTGTTATTCGTACTATTGTGATAAAAATAACATCTTTATATAAATTTGTTTAGTGAATAAATGGTGAAATCATTTTTATTGATTTTGTAAACCACAACAAGTGAGGAATAATTACAATACTTATCAATGCATACAGAATGTGTTGAATTATGCAATAGATGCACTCTTTTTAAGAATATTATAATATACATGTACTTATGGCGAATTAAGAAGTTGAAGTAAACTTATAATACATAGTTTACCTTATAATAGACCATTGTTCGCTGGGTAAATTGACTACAAATTGCCTGTTGCACACTTTGTTATAGATATGCAAGTGCAATTGCAGGCTAACCCATATTTGACTCATTTTCAGCACGAAAACATCTGTTAAGCCATTCGTTATATGGCTTTCCCAACAATTTCAGTCTCTTAACGGCGTTGACTGTGGCTCTTACCATCTTTCAGGTGGTCATTTCTTAATCTACCCAATTTCCGTGGTAATGAGCATAAA
The DNA here is from genome assembly GCA_034698625.1 of Julus scanicus. Lineage (NCBI taxonomy): Eukaryota > Metazoa > Arthropoda > Diplopoda > Julida > Julidae > Julus > Julus scanicus. The sequence continues at coordinate 1,088 of JAQGBW010003737.1, read as the reverse complement.
TGAGCAAGAAATCTAATTGAAAATGCAGTAGGCGTAACCACTCCAAACCACAATGGTGTGATATTTTCAGCAGAAGCTGTCACGTATTATTTGGCACTTTCGCTTCACCTTAATGCAGTGCATCTTCGGGAAAGAAAGCCGTTTCACTTGGCTTCATCGTGATGAGCCCTTTATGTTGAAAGTGATGCCTTATTGCTTCTTTTGTTATGCTTTTCTAGAGAACAACTTGGGTGGAAATTAGAACTTTCAAGAGTTGGTAAACAGCATTTGATACCATGTTAAGCATTTATCTCGGTTGTTTCTCTCCCCAATACTTTGGCACAATTACTATAAGTGGACTGAAGTTTACTAATCTGCCGTCCAATGTGTTTCTAAAGCGTTTAAAATGCGGGAAACATGTGCCTTGAACTTTCAAATTGTTCGAGGCTTTACCATTGGAAGACGAATATTGCAGTATGTGACCATAACCACAAATTTGCACTTGTATTTCATCATTAGAGAAAGTTGATATCTGTACTCGAAAAATGACCAGGTCAGTTAGCAGCGAGGGCTATTTTTTACTTTACATGGTTCATTAATCAATTAGAGCAAATCCATCTGCGCCTTAGACATGTGACAAATTTTGTGGCTGCTCTAAAACACATTACGGTCCATGTGTTTCGTACAGCATTTTGCCCTCTCAAAACACGCCATCTGATTTATATCAAGAGGATTGATATTTGCAATTGATTGATCATCTCATTTATAATCTTTCAAGTAGAAGACTTCATGCTTCTTCGCTTCTACACGATATTTTAGCCGCAACATGGAGAAGTCATGTACGGTGCTCGAGTCTTGCAATAACGAAGCAATTATTAACACGTTGTTACCAGGTCTCTCACAAAAATAACGCGTGTTAAGCGAAACTTGGTCTTGTTCTCATTATTTGGGTAACTATCAAGTTGTTGTTCGTATCCATTTTCCTTTTATGCGAGGCCTGCAATTCATTGCTTCATAATGGCATGTTTATAAATTCAGTACTAGTTGTGCATGCATCTGTAATTGACACACTAACAATCTCTAACGAAATCGTAAAAAACAATGATTTA